>VZTE01006457.1:1056804-1182257 GCA_013397775.1 Eulacestoma nigropectus | reverse complement strand
CGGGGCACGGCGTCTTCCGTGCGCTCCCCCGCCGCTCCGCTCCGCCCCGCCGCGCTGACCGGGCCGAGGGGGGGCTGTTCCGCACCGTACCGCACCGCTCCGCACCGCGGGGTCAGCGCCGCGCCCGCCCGCCCTGGCGCGTCCTGTCCCGGGAAACTCCCGGTGAAGCCCGGGGGGTGTGTTGTGTGTGAGGTGTCACTGTGTCACTGCCGCTCTTCAAACTTCCCAACCGCGGCGGCGAAACGAAACCGAGAGGCGTCCCGGGAGGCTGCCCGGCTCCCCCGCCGCACGCGCCGGCCCCGGTCCCTGCCCCCGGACGGGCAGCGGGCACCACACCCCCGCCCGCCTCTCTCATCCCGGCCACCGAGGCGGGGTGGGGCGGGGCGGCGGTAGGATCGCCTGAGACCGCGGTACAGGGTGGACTTTGTCCCGAGCGGGTCGGGCTTTCAAAGGGAAGCGGCCATTAAGCGCTGCCCGCCCGCGGCAGCGCCCCCGTCCTGGCGGGGCCGCGCTCCCCCGGCACCGCACCGGCCCCGGCTCTGCCGCTGCCGTGTTTGTAAGCGGTGCACTCGAATGCGTGATACAAACCGAAACAAACTCATTCCATAAGTAAATTAGACAAATCCCACCCAAAAGTGATTACCAGTAGCGCGCTTAGCGGTCCTCCCCTCACTGCTCTGGAAACGAAATAAGCGTCTTAAAAGTATAAAGAGATTAAAGCGTAAACCCAGTGCAAAGATACTCGGCATTACAGGAATTTTCAGCGAGTCATTTGACGAGATAACTTTTTACCATCACTGTTTGTGGCAGGTTGGAGAAGGAAAAACAAAGTCATGTGCTCCTGAGCAGGGACACCCTCCCCCGTCCAGCTCCTGCCGCTCCTTTTAGGGGGCTGTTTGCTGCACCCACACTCGTATCTCTTCCGTGGGAAAGAGAGAAGGCGTCCTGCCCTCAAAGGATCTCACACAGCTTTCCCTCTACGCTCTTTTAACACACAGTTAGTAAGCTGGGAGCCGGATCCAGACAACGTGAATGTCAAAAGCTTCTCTCGCTTCTTGGGTTGCTGGCTCCCTCAGTCCAGGTGTCCCTGTTGATTCCACAGCCATGAGGGCCACTACAGCTGCAAAAGTATTTCAGGCTTCTCCAGGGGAAGTATGACACTTCCACATTTTGTCATTCATTTCTGGCCTACTCATTCTCTCTTGGGTTTAGGGGAAAGCACCTTCTGGGAGAAGGGAAGATTTGCAGCTCGAGAGGCATCACCATCTCACATGCAGCTGGGCCCGCGCAATCACCCAGAAAGCGGCAGCAGCCGGGGTGGTGTTGCTGTGCCAGGCTTTCAGCTGAAAAATGCAGTGAAAAGCTGATAGCATGTGATGGTGCAGTAGAATACACTCCCTGTTCTTCATCAAGGTCTTCCATGAAGTTAAAAATAGCAAGTGGAAATAGTATTTAAAAAAAAACACTTTGAAGCAGCACATGCCCCAAGTATACCTTCACTAAATTTGCCCAGTTTACCACCATTCTATTTTTAATTTGCATTTCTTTACTTTTTGAAAAGAAAAAATAACAAAACAAAGAACCTACACAGAGGTATTCTGCCCAGTGACTGAATGTAATCAGTTTCATACTTGCAGTATGTTGACAGACCAGAGAGAAAACAGCCTAGAAACACTTACCCCAAGTCTGTTTTTCTGTGTGTATCATTTAAGTGCACCCCTATCTGACAGCCATGCACCCTGGTGTAGCGTAAGCCTGCCCGGAACTCCCCTTGCTTTCAAAGATTTAAGTTCTCCAAGATTTAGGGGTGTGAGAAACTCATTCTGAGACCAACTGCCAGCAGCCTCAGTGCTCCCTCTAGAACTTGTTTCAGTTTCTTGTTGAGCAGAAATCAGATCGCAAAGCTGCCGAGCATGAAAAGTGTTCAAAGCATATCGTGGTGACAGGGTGAGACAACCAAAGAAATGCTGCACTTCTTTAAAAAAAAGAAGTATATTAGCAGGGCAGAAGCAGTGAGGGGGAACATGGATAGATACTTACTTAAATGTTTATTCCATGGGGAAAAAAATGCCCCAGTCCCTAGTGCATGTGTCTTGTAGAAGGCACAGAACCAGCTCCTCGGGTCCCATAAATCATCCTCAGGCCCTGGCCTGTGGAATCAGCTGGCTTACTACTCGGGTCATAAAAATGTGCAGGGAGTCTCCCAAGGCTTTCCAACATTAGAAGAAACAGAATCTGCAAATAGCACTTTCACAGAAGGGGGAGAATTACAGCCACTCTCTAACTCCTCAACAACAGGAAATGGAGAGTAAGGAAAAGTGCTGCAGTGGTTTCACCACTCCAAGGTGGGACACCGTCAAGGTGTGGCACAAGTTCACACACATGCACACTCAGTGGTAGTACCAGACATGGACAAAATACATCACTGTGCAGCTGCTATGGAGGAAAGATTTTTGAAGCCTTAACTTGTGCTTTAGCCAGTCCCCAAAGAGAAAGCTGTAACTCTATGAGTTACCAACAAGGCAGCTTCACATGAGAGTGACGAAACAGCAACATGGCATCTTCATGATTAACCTTATTGGTAACAGCTTATTAAAATACCCAAGAGATGACAGGGATGAAAATTCACTTGTAGCCAGCCACCCAACACTTTGTGTGCTGTTGGGAAGAAGTAATCCATCTGATGTAGGCAGCCATTTGGCTCACAGATTAGAAAGAATTTGCATTAATGGCTGAGAATTTCAACAGCAGTTGCAGAGCAAGGGTATGTGTACCAACAAAACCCCAACGAATTGCTACACTTTACCTAACCAGGTGAACTCTCAAGGTGGGGATGGTTTGCACCAAGCTGAGCAAGTCACTGTGTATGACAGGCACAGCTGTGCAGAGATAAGTTAATGTACTCCGTAAGAAGTACAGCACGGAGATTACCGGGCGGCATTTAAACCTGTTTTAAAATATCAGAATTACGAAATGCAAATGATTTAGCATCACATGAAAATACAAAGGCAAGTTGCTTATTCAGTAGACTTTGAAGAACCAGCATCTGTTTTAACAGACAGGTACAGTGAAATGTGATCTTCAGATCTAGACACTGTCACTTCCGCAGGCGGCAGATGACACCTCACAAGTCGTGAGTCCCCAAACAAGCTGTGCACAGGGAGGCCTTCAGGCTACAAGGGCCAACCAGTCTGTGGCTCATTCCTGACAACCCAGTCCAGGTATTGAGCGTGTTTGAGAGCTGCGCACAGAGAGCTCAGAGCAGCCCACCCCACTGGAGAACAGCTCTGTTAAGCACATCTGGTTCCTCACCTGCTCAGCACTGTGACGGTCCAAACCATGCATCAGTTCCGACAGAAAGTACTTGTGCTGCTGCCATGCCCTCCAGGTGGCTTCTTCTGAAAAGCTTTTTTGCTTTGGTGAAGGAAGTTGCAGCTCCCAAGGAAATTCTGTACAGATGTACCCAAAACTCAACAACTTCTCCTCTCACAGGCTTGCTTTTACTTTTATTCATGCAAGGAGAGATGTGAAACCGTACAGTGAGCCCAAGCTTGTGCTTGGAGTAACTGCCTTCTGAGCACTTGAGGCTCAGCATTCAGGATGCTATTTCAGAGCCTCAGACCAGCAGAGGCATCACGTTTTGTCCCATGGTTGCTGGGAAGTGGCTCCAAAATCACATGACCCTGACACACACCCACATTTTATTAATCTCTGAACACTGTTTCAGTCAAATGAAGTGAAAAAGTCAAATGGTTTCTTTTTCTTTCACAAGTGAAAGTTTTACTCAAAGTTTCTCAAAATTTACACAGCAATGGAGACTGAGAGTGCGTAGTGGCCAACAGGGCACAGATGATAATGATATGCCATAAGCTGAAGGAAAACAATATTCTTTTTCAGAAGAAATCGTTCAGCAACCGACAGCATGCTGAAATACCAAGAGCACATGGATTTTGGCAAGTACCAGGAAGCAGCAGACTCGTATCAGAAAGAACAACTTTAACGACTTCAGCTGAAGAGCTAAAAGTACTGGAAATATAAGTGCTACAAGGAGCCACCCTGTGGCACCAGCAAGCTAAGGGAACAGAGGGCAAGCCAGGGTAGACACTTCTGTGGGTTGGTTGGTTTTTTTTATTTTTGAAACTCAAGCCAGCCAGAGTGACAAAAGCTGGAACTGGCCCAAACAGCCACTTCTGTGGCAGGGAACTCCTTAACTGAGGAACTGAACCAGAAAAGCAGAGGGGCAGCGAGCTCCAGCAGCTCTTGTCCACGCACCACTCACCTGCCAGGCCTCACAGGGGCAAAGCTCTCTGAGGGACATCAGCATTCCCTGATGCCTCGTCCTCGGGAATCCAGCAACAAGAGGAAAATACTACTCCCAAAATTTATCCCTTTATGTGGAAGTGTTCTGATACAGCAGAATCTCTCACATAACAACATGTAGCTCTCTCAAGGCTAACTTAAGGATGTAACCAAAGACTTTTAGGGGGGAATAGGTGAAAATGCTGTCTGACACAGCACACTGCTACTTGTCACTGTGGGTGGCGTGGGTGCACACACAGTTGTGGGCAGCCGTCCCCAACCTGCCTGCACTGTCCCACTCAACCTCTCCAAAATGCTGCCGCTTACCTCTGGTGATCTGGACAGCTGGAAGGCAGCACCCACCCAAGTGCCAGCGGCACAGAGGTGACAAACAACTCGCTGTCCCTCTCAGATAGACTCACCACTTAGTTTGCTGGCATATGAGGCAGAATTGCTTTGCTTTCCATCTAAGTTCTCATTTAACAGGCCAGTGCCTGACTGCTCACCTCAGGCTCCTGGTTCCCACTACTACTGGAGACAAGACCAGGCCACCTCTTTAATCAGGAGCAGTAGTGATATAATTTCCTATAAAAATGGAGCAATGCCGGAGAACTGACCTAATCCACATCATCCCTGCTTGTGAGGACGTTTGCTCTTGGACCGTGACATGAACTGACAGCTTCACGGTTGGTTTTGTTTTCACCATGCAGGAGCAGCATTAAGGACTCCCATTTCCATCTTTGACGGCTCAGCAGAACGTGCCTCTTCTTATATATGGAGAGACACAGCTATCACAGCGCTGGCAATTTCTGACCTTTGTCCTTAATAAATGGAAGGCATCATATCTAAGAATGAAGTCACACCCCCGCCGAAAGTATCAGCTGACCTAAAAATATGGCAACTCATCTGCTTAGCAACACGGGCTGCCACCAACATCACTTCCTTCTAAAATACAAAGTTCAGTGCGCGGGCTCCACCCTGACTCAGAGCCGCCTGTAAAATTGGATCTGACTCGCTGAGAGGTCACGTCTCCTTGCTGTGAACAGGACTTTCCACAGCAGCAGTATTTCACTGGAACTTCCCAACGCACAGGCAGGGAGGGAGGAAGGGAGGGAGGGAGGGAGGAAACGCTGCCACAGTCACAGAGTTCACCTGCTGAGGAGGCAAGGCACTGACTTTCACATTTCCATTTGGCTGTCCTTCCAGGCAGATTTTTCAGAGCAGGTACTGAATAACTTGTTCGTTCTGTGGACTGGCGAGCAAGAGTGATTTCTCACAATTATTTCCTGGATTTGCATATGTAAGGAGCACCTAGGTGTGACATTCTCAGATACAGTCAGATATTACTACGCATGTTGTCACTGCTTGTTTTGAAATGGGAAGCAATGTAAAACCCATGGCCAAACACACATTTATAACATCCTTGAAAAATACTTACAAACTATCCTTGAAAAATACATATAAACTATATTTCCTACTTATGTTCATAGAGAAAAAGATGCATTTAAAATTGTTCAGTTTTATAACTTTTTTTATAACTTTGTTTCTGTAACTGCGTATTTGTTTTTCTAAATGCTTCATAAAATTGCAGGTCTACAATAATTTAAAAAATCCATTTACTTATATAGTCAAGTTAAATGTGGTTTCTCTCTGATTCTTCTTCTATTCTGAAAGAGGATCAACTAATAGGATGATACCGTTTTCTCATTAAACTCAGGTCCACTCCCCTCCCCACTTGGTAAACTTGTAGGAAGGGGGCTGAGAGGGATCTGAAGAGACCATCTGGTTCCCCCTGGCCGCACGAAGATAGGATAAAGTAGTCCCAGACAATCCCCAACAGATGTTCCTCTAACCTGTTCTTAGAAACCCTCCGCGAAGCAGAGACCTGAACTTCCTAAGTAGTTTGTTCTGGTATTTCATCAGCTTCAAAAACAATTGATCAAACCTCTTCTAACCTTTCACACATTGGAAAATTTATCTGATTCCATCTAAAAATTATTTTTAAGGCTCAATATCCTTCCTTCCTTCCTTCACCATTTCCATTTGTATTCTACATCTCTTGTTTGCTTTATCTCCCTGTCCTGTACTTTATTTTTCAGCACAGACGACAAAACCAAAGACAATGCGGCAGTTGGGGCCTTACTGGCACTCGATGGAGTCATCTTTACATCGTTCTTGATGACTTACAGATGCTACCTATTGATAAATCCTAAGAGAGCATTTCGTAGGAGCACTGCCTTGTCCACTGCTATTTTGCTAGTGATGCTCTACAAACTCCCTATAACCCTCTTCCCTGACTTCTCCACAAAGCTGATGGTTTATTTTTTCTTTTTGCATATATGAAGTTAATTTTGATTTCTGTAGTGATCATCTACAGTGGTTACTGTACTCCCAGCTTGGTGCAATTGAGACATTTCATACACATGCTCTGCATTACACCAGTCCAGATTATTCTTTGTCTTTTCTTACACTGGCTTTATCACAGTACTATCCTGGTGCCTTACAGCAGAGTAATTTGTGACATCTCTCCTGTCTCTCTCCTTCTTCGTCTTGTTCTTTCTCTCTACAGAAGGGTGTGCATGGAAAATTTGGTTTCAGAAGGATATAGGGACATAAATAAAATCACTGTATGTTTATACAGAGAAAAAAGTATAATAAATTGTTCCTTCCACTATTTCAGACCCAGCTCTGAGAGATCAGTCTCATACACGGTGAAGTTGAGAAAACAGTCTCATACGTAGGTAAGTTTAAAGCTTATGGAAAAGTTTGTCTGCTACAGAGTAGCAAAGGTGACAGCTGTGGTCTTCATGCCATTGACACAAAATGCTTTAGGGGCCGAAAATCTAAATATGAATCAATACTTTGTTATGGAAACAGCACAATTCAGAGGAAAAGGGGAATGCCCTCACAGTTATTAATTATTGTGGGTACTGGGATGTTTAAAAAGTGTGAGGGAGATTCAGCAAACGTGAGGCAGGGAGGGAGGAGTTATACTTAGTTATATTCTTAGTTATATTCTTGGCAGTTCCTCACAGTCCAGCCAAACACGTATCCGAGAAAAGAAACAACTGACTGGCTAGGTAGAGTTTGATCATAGAACCAATGAATAGGCTGGGTTGGAAGGGACCTCTAAGAGCCATCTAGTCCAACCACTCTTCAGTGAGCAGGGACATCTCCAGCTCAGTCAAGTTGCTGAGAGCCCCTCCCAACCTGACCTTGAATGTTTCCAGGGATGGGGCATCGACCACCTCTCTGGGCAACCTGTGCCAGTACTTCACCACCTTCACTGTAAAAAAAACTTCTAATCATCTAAGTATTTAATAGAATACACCATTAATTGAACCTTAAAACAAAATGTACTCTGGCAAGACCAACTCACATATAAGGGAACTCCTCACTGCATGCTTACACTTCATAGGAGAAATGTAAGATCTGATTCCACGAGGTGCTGCATACTCATCACTCATGCTGACATGATTTGAAAGCAGAGGTGTTCTCTGATGTGCCAAACATGAAGAAATAAATCTGGAGCCACAGGTCAGTGTTAAAAGCCACCACCACCACCAGATAACACCTCAGTTTGTATCCTGGCATTCTGCACAGTTTCTGTTTTGCTTAAATATCTAAAATTTGTCTTCTCCTTAAAGAGGAACACCTTGGCTCTGCAGCACTGAGGGAACTCCCCTGAAAGCTTGCCAGAAACTCACCTCTCCTGTGCACAAGTTTGTTTATACTTTGGGTATGACAAGCAACTTACACAATCATATTTGCCGGTACACTCTGGGCAGATGAACAGAACCTGCTTGTTTCAGTTAAGGCAGGAAGATCTTGCGTTTTCATCCAGTGGTGGCCAAGAAGGGAGGGGATGTGAGGCACATCTGTAATGCCACAGGTCACACTCCATAGGCTGCCCACCTCGGCAGCGCTGCACGGAACAGCACAGCTCAGCAGCAATGGACCAATTGTTTTCTCTCTTAAAAAACACAAGCCAGAACATGCCGAATTTTTCACACTGAGCGCACAGATTGTATCACGGCTTCCAAGGCAGCAGGTTTTTACCTGGAGCTTGTCTATAACTTAACAGAAAAGCTGTAAAGTATTTGCTAAAAGATAAAGATAACAGATGCAGTGCTGGCTCTAACATTCATCTTTGGTGTAGCAGGTTACTAACATGACTTTTGAGTCAGAACACTGCACATGCTCTCAGGCTTTTTTATTTAATAAGTAACATACCACACACCATGTCCACCTTGCAATCTGTCAGGAAATAAGAAATGTTGACATGGTAGCTAAAAAATCCCAAATGTGATGGCAGTCATATTGATGCCAACTTCTTAGAAACCAAGTTTCATGATGCATAAAAGCTGCTCGCTTTCTTCAGAGGTAGGCTTGGCTTTTTGAGCTGTATTTGCTGTTGTACAACCACCAGAAGTTGACACAGTACATTATATACAACAAAACTCCCCAGAACACTAACAAATCAACATTAAGTGAAGGCAGATACTCCAATATCTTGGTCAAGGGAGTACAACTCTCTTCGTTTTGTACCTTAGTCTGAACAGCAGGCAGTTCTCAGGGCTTGGATTAAAGGGAATTGCAGCAGGATGAAGGGAGGAGCAGGAAAAGGCCCACTTCCACCTGGAGTTGCTTTTTATAAGCCTCCCTGCTACTAAACAGGCAATCCCAGTGCTTACAAGGATTGCCCCATGGGAACCTTGCTGACAAAGGCCCAAATAAACAGTTTATTCTTGATCCTGAAAAAAACGAAAAGGAGAGCCTTCAGAGAAATAAGGAGGGGGTTCATCAGTTCAATATGCTGGAAAGACCTTTTTTTGTCATTACTCTCCACAGAGATTTAAGGCTAGCAAGACAGATTCCCAAATAGAAGGAGCAACAGCAGTTATTGTAATAAAAGGATCAGTGTACCCAGGCCTTGGATTTTTTCAAGCAGAAAATATTATTAGAAGTTCTCCAGTGCCAAAGACAGCAGCACATAGAACACTCTGCTGTCCTGGGTCTTTCGTGTGTGTTTATACAAAGGCACAACGGAATTGTAAGGGTTATCATCAAAGCCAGTAAGTCCTTCAGCCCTCCTACCAATCCCTAGAAACAATCTTCTGAAAAACAGAGATACCACCACGCACACACAACTGAAAAAAATTACAGGCAATACGTGTTTTTAAACCCTCCCTGATCTCTCCCCTAGTCTAAATGCCGTAAAATCCCAGTAGCTTAAACTGCTTTAAGATTTTTAAACCTATCATTCACCACAAATCATAAGTTTTACTACACATTTTTCACCTCCTTTAAAAACGAAAACCCAGATCCAGCTTTCAGCAGAAGTGAGACTATTGCTTCACCATGATTAGAGATAAGCAAGGGAAAACAAACAAGGCAGCGCTGGGGCCTAACGCTGTCAGCATCCGTTCTGTACGCAGCGCTTTACTGGGCACTTCTCAGCTCCAGCACACATGGTAGTTTTTGCAAGATCATGGCCTTGTTTTAGTATAACACAATCAAGATAATTTTTACAAGGTCAGAAAGTTGGAATAAGAGGAAACAAAATCCAGGCCAGTTGTGTCTGGAATCAATTAGGCTTATGTGCTTTTCAGATGCTGCTTGTCTTTCTATTAAATAGTATTTCAACGTATACTTTCTATTAGTATGTACCTACAAGCATGCATTGCATACAATATGTTTCTCCATTTATTTAAACCCACCTAAACTAGGGATGTCAGGAGGTCAAAAAAGAAGAGGTGTTCATCTGTGAATGCTGAAATGGTTTCTCTTGGCATTTACAGTTTAGTTATCCGCCTCCTCAATGACAAACTGCTCAGAAGGGCCAAAAGTCCAGGCATGTCTGTGGTGTACTCTACCTGCCCAAAAAGCAAATTAAAACTGAAGCATTCAATCAGGTAAGTATCAGCTATGCCCACTGTCAACTTTTAAGCATTTTGTTGAGTTTCAAGATTTAGAGAAAAAAACTCTCCAACATTGTTTTGCCTTTGCATGATAAAACTTTGCTGTCTAAGCATCACATTTAGTACTGAATCATCCACAGAAGACTTTAGTTAAGGAAAAGTTGACTTTATAAGGAATCTGCATTTTCTCTACATGAAGCCAGTCTAACTTACACTAAAATGAAAGCCAGTGTCGGTACAGAAGGAATGCACAGGGGCACACAATCCAGAGAGATTCGTGCTGCATTCGCAAGTAAAACAGGTGACAGTAAAAATACTGATTTGTTGCTCATGTTGTGAAAAAAATTTACAGACATAAAAGTTCTATTGTCTAACCACTTAAAGATCCAAATATTTACCTTCATTGCTTCTGCCAAGTATGAAAATAAAGTGAAAGAATTTGTTCTTCCACCACTTCAGTAACTTCTTAACATAAAAATTAAAATTATTTTGGATAGCACTACAAATAATAATATGCAGTGAAAGAAGTTAAACCCATTAGTTTTCCTATTATTTTTCTAAGCAGAACAGCTATGTGCTGTGTTTACAGTTATTAGCCGGCCTCAGAGCCCGCTCGGTACCACAACACACGGGTCAGGAACGCTCCAGCTGGAGCTGGGTCAGAGGAGGAATTCGGGGACGGGCTGCAGGCGGATTCTGCAGGGTCAGGGAGGGGCGACAGGCCGGGCTGCCCTTGGAGTGACCACAAAAAACGATTCCCTGGTGGCAGGGAATGATTTTCCTGATGCAGTCACCCCCTCCCACGCCTCCGTGCAGTCCCACAGTGGTGCGGCTCCATACGCGGGCGGCGAGGGGAGGACGCGGCCGCCTGCAAGGGCGTAGGTCGAGCAGGCAAACGCATCCCGGAGGGAAGCCCCGGGTGGGCTGGAGAAGCGGCCTGGCTTCCGCACGGCCATTGTTCTTCCCGGGAACGGGACCTCGCGCATCCCGCGTCCCGGTCCGCGGGGAGGGCGGGATCCCCGCGCCTGTGCGCGCTCCCGCTCCGGGAGGGCTTCGCTCCTTTGAAGGGTCTCGCTGCTTCGCGGCTCTGACCCCCGGGACACGGCGGGGCAAGAGCACCGTGCCCCCTCCCTCTCGAGGGGCTTCGCTCTCAGAGCCTCGCACCCCGCCGCTACCGCCGCCGTTCCGTGTCAGCAGGGACTCGCCGGGAGCCCCAGAACACCGCCTTGGGATCCCGGCCGGGATGGGGAGGGGGCCCGAGGCGCGCCCCCCTGGCAGGGCCGCCGGGAAGAGCGAGCAGCTGGTGCCGGGAGCCTCCCGGCGCGGCGGGGGGAGCCCCGCAGGGATGGCGGGACGGACCCCGCCACCGTCGCCCGCTGCCTGCGCCTCCTCCCCCAGCGGGTCGGAGGTTGCCTTGGCGACGGATCAACACCATCCCCCGGGACGGGGCTCCGCGGGAGCCACCGCCACGGCGCGGTCCTCATCCGCCTCCCATGGGGAACCCCGTCCCGCCCCCTCCCGCGGCGACAGCGCGGCCGCCCCCGCGCAGCGACGTCAGCCCGGACGGGCTTTCCTGTCCCGGCGGCGCCCGCCCGCCGCCATCGGTCACCGCCATCGGTCACCGCCCGGGCACCCGCACCGGGGCCGTGTGCCCACCCTGTCGGGGCCGCCGTGTGCGGTGCCCGCCGCCACCTCCGCGCCCCCCGTGCAGCCAAAGCTGCACCCGTTTAAGCTAAGCCCCCTGTAGACGTATTTATTTCGGTTTAATAGGTGTTTATGGTACGTTAGCCCGGACCTGTTCTTAATCAATCCGAGCTTAATCAAAATAACGCAGATTTATACCGGCCCCGGTGCCAGCCGAGCAGGTGTTAGCTCGCACCTGTGGCTAAGCCGGCCGTGGGGTGCCCGGGGCAGCTGGTCGGGCCGCTTGGCCGCCGGGAGGGCGATGGCTCCGCCTGGCCAGCGCTGCTTTGCTCTACCTCCCCTCCCGGCCGGGCTGACCGCTGCCGCGATGGCCAGAGCCAAAGCACGCGAAGCTCAGCAGCCGGCCCCGGCAGGATGGAGAAAGAGGAAGTTACTGCATAGGGATGTCGGGGTAGGCTTTTTTAATTTTCTGTCCTGGCTCACACTAGGAGCACATGGTCGTGGTAACAAGCCACAGCACTGGGAGGAAGAATTACCTCATGGAATTCCAAGCACTTTCCTAGTAAAGGTGGAGTCTGGAGCAAACAGTAGATCCAGCTGATAGTGGTGGATAAGCCTAGGGAGTATCGCATTGCTGCTTTGCTTACCTCAGAGACGCCTCAGTCCTTGTGGAGCAGGAAGAGGAGACTCTCCAACACACTGGCTCCCAGCACCCGATAATGAGCCGTCTCCTCCTTCCTGTAGCAAGCGAGCCGATGTCTTGGCTCACAAAGCAGCAGTTTCAGTAGAGGCTTCTCTAATGGATCCTCTTTTCGACTGGTTGAGCAACAACCTCATAACTTTAGAATTTCAGAGTTCATTGAAGGAAAGCTGCTTTTCGTCTTGCATAGCAACTGAATTAAACTGGAAAGCCAGGACAGAATGAAGTTACACACACCTTCAAAATAAAGCCCAAACCAAACAAAACCCCACCATTCAGATGGTGCTTGGCCAAAAATATGACTAATAGGCAGCTGCATTTTTCTTTTGTGATCGTACTGAAGCCTTCTACTACTGGTGGATGATCCAGGAGCCAGGATGTAGCAGTTAAATAGGTGGGTCTGTGACCAACTATGTCTCTAAGTTTACATAGTGGCATTGTTATAAGCAATCATCACTTCATCTAAAATAGAGAAGTGTTTCGTTTTACCAGTGATAGTTAATACAGGTCTTCCAGAAGAATAGGGAACTGTAAATAGGCTGCTCTTTTTCTTGAATCATTTCCCTTAAACAGACACCCAAGCTCCAAGGAGGAAAGAAAAAGGTGGGAGAAGTAACAAAAAGAAAGAGAAGTAAACTGGAAAGAAAATAGAATTGGACTTCGATAGGAATACACAGAAAAGCCAAAGCACGTAATTTATGTTGCACACTGGTCAGTCCTGCACATAAGGACACCTTTTTCTCTGGAATTATGTGGCTTTTTAGAAAAACTTCCCAGACAGAATCACAAGATTGCACATGAGTTCACAAACTTAACTTCTGCTTCATAGCAGTAACTACGGGAGATGCCACAAGCGCTTTTGTTTCTGTGCAGAAATGCTTTACCTCTGAGATGAAAGTTGAACAATACTGGGCAAGGAGGAGTAGCAGAGCCCATCTGCTGGATTTCTGTGCACCACTGATAGCTGACAGACCTTCATCGGGGACCAGTTAGCGCTTAGGTCAGTCAGTCACATTTTGCTTAGAAGTGGCTGGATTGACTCTCAAGGGCACCAGACACAGGAATTCTTCTGTGTTCTGATATTCTCTGTCTTAAGTACTTTAGACATGACACTAACCAGCAACCCAAGGTCCAGTCATCCTCATAAATTAAAATGGGATAAAAAAACCCCATAAGGACAATCTGTTTCTAACTACATTCAAAACAAAGCTTTGCTGCATACAATCACAGACAAGTGTTGTACATTGATTCAGGGGGTTTTTTTGAGCAAACAGCTGACAAGTAAATTTGCCCCATCTCCTCTGCTGCCATCTCTGTACCCATCCCTCTTCCTAAAAGCCATTCACACGTGTCCTACAAATTCCGGACACTGCCTCAGCTCCGGTCTTAGTGCTGTCAAATGTGCACCTGGCAACAATGTCCAAATTTAGAAGTTCCTTTGTTACAGCTGGTCCAGTGCTACAGTCCTCAAGTAGCAACACCTGCTCAGGTGTGGGTGTCAGTGCTCAGGTGCTGGGTGACACCTCTTACACTGACAGCCTCTCCCTACCTCATCTTGGGAGACAGCAAGCAACCCCATGGATTTCTGTCTTCCCAAGTATCCTTGCTATTTAACTGTTTTTTAAGTCACATTCTTTCAGACATTTCCTGCGTCTGAAAATGTTTTCCCATGCCATAATCAGAACATGCAGTGTTTACTTGACTGCTTTAACCCACACAATGTTAAATTGACAATTGTTAGCATAGTACCTCGGTCTCTTGTGAACTGTCCTCACACTTTAGGGTTTTCCTGCCTCCCAGTATTTCATGTCTATATCTAGGAAAAGTAATGGAACTTGAGAAACTTAACTTAAGAAAGGCTAATTAGATCCTGCTGTAATTTACAAATGTACCACAGACCCAACCATCAACAAGATTCTGCCCAATATAAACATTTGTATCTCTGACTCTTTAACAAAGGAATTTTAAAAATCATAACTATGCTGTTGGGGGGGGGAGGTGCAAAACTCCAACAAACATACTGATGCATTGATTCATCTACATTCATGCTGCTAGGGACAGTTTTACAAGAACTGTAATTTGGGATAGGAATACAAACGGATGTGCAGACTTCTAAATAAACTTTGAAGTAGGTTTTTCCTATGCCTTATTTCACCTCTATGTCACAGAGCTCTGGGATGCTGCAGTTAAATCCCATGTCTAAATATCAGATATATGTTTCAGTTTATATATCAAATGCCTATCATCACAACACAGATTTGCAACCAAACACAAGTTTTTAACATGTATTTTTAAGTGGGCAGTATACTTGCTGGTACAGAATAGCCATTTCTTTACTCAGCAGTCTCATAACTGTGCTTTTTTAGGCTGGGATATAACTGACTGTGGAGCACGCTGGGTTTGCCTTCTCCAGCTTGGATTGACTGCAGTAAGATTGCTACAGCAACAATCTCTTTCCTCAAGCCAATGCTAAAGGAGCAACACTCTTCCCCCCCCTCCTCCAGCTGCTAAGCAAAGAAACTTTTAGCTTCGCCCCTCCTTTATTGGAAGGGGAATAGGGTAATATGCTGTAATTGGTTTTCCATGTTTGCCAAGAGTCTGCTTCCTCTTATCATCCACAATATTTAACATAAGTCTTGTAATAGTTCCAAAAATAATATAATCTGTCCCAAGAATAAAAATGATAGATCCACAACAAGCTGCTTTTTTTTGTCATGGTCTTGGTTTCGTAACATTCTGTTAGTAGTTTTTATTGCCTAATGTTGTGGTTTCTTTCATACGCGGCAGACCCAGTAAAGACATTTCATCAGCTACTTACACAGCAGCAGCCTGGATTATTTACAAATGGAGATTTCAGTAGTGTATTACAATAAATCACCACTGCATACTGTTAAAGTTACATTGCAGTAATGTGGCAGAAGAAAACTCAGAGATTCTAGGGGGAGCAACATTGAGCATATACAAATCATACATATGATCTCAGCAAACAAATTTATTCAGATATCCAAATAAAACCTGTTAGTCTTCCTCTGTCTCCCCTATCTCCTCCCATGCAAGAGTGAAGAGGACTAGGCAAATTATATCCCCCCACACATGCAAACCAGTATACACAGTAGGTGTAACAAGTAACAGAGCCTGTGCAATACTTCCTCCATGATTTTCTATCACACAGCCAGATACCACACATATCCCTCTCTCCCTCTGCCCCACCTTTCCACCCCTAAAACAAATGCCCCACACTGGGCAAATTCCTGTAAGTGTGGGAGCTACGTGTGTGGAGCAAGTAAAGACAGAGAGCAGCATTTTGCTCACAGGCTTCAGTTTGAATGAAACAATATAAAAACAGAAAAGAGAAAAAGGAGATAATACACAGGAGAAACTTGATTTAGAAGGAAAAAAAAACCAAACAAATAGATCAACTAAAAAACCTAAGAAGAAAGTTGTAGGGGACACAGCAGAATCAAAAGTGCAGTCTGTTAAGAAGAATCACTACCTCAGGCCTCAGCGTTTACAAAAGCAATACCCTACCGGTAACAACTTCGAGAAAAATACAGGCACATTGGGGTGCCCTCTTTAAGAAAGACTGTTTAAAAAAAAAAAAAATCCTGCAATGCTCAAAATTGTCTTCTGATATTTCTAAGTTCTTTTAATACATGTGTGGTTTTCTGTTTTTTTTTCATTCAGATTCAATTTAAGTGTATTTTTGAGACTGATAAGAGTTTTCAATTTCTTCCCAAGAACAGATTTAATGCTCTAACAGTCACAGGTAAACTCTTAAGGCAGAAATAACTTTCCCAATTTAAATGTATGTCATTTAGTGTGTGCCCTTCTAACCCAAACAACATATAAATAAATATTGCAGCGGAAGGCTCTTCAACAGCCACCACAACAAAGCGTCACAAAACGTGTAACACAGCAGAAAGGGTACAACTCTGGAGCAGGGGATGGGCCCTCACTGCTTACTAGGGGCTTCAGACACTTGTTACTTCAGCTTATCAGCAAGGGTTTTGGCAGTCGTTTTACCTTAACTCACTGCTGAGTCTGATCTGCACAAGAATAAATCAGAGTGACTGAAGCCAAAAGAGATGCACAGGTCTAAGACTGAGGGGGAGTTGCTAATCTTTCTTCAATGACTGCCAAAATTCCAGAGCATTTCATTTTGAGCAGAAATGGGAGAGAAAAGTCTTTAGTCATGCTTAGAGTGCATATCACCCCAATATATATATATATAAATAATTTTTTTAAAAGTTAACTGTGCTTTATACCATATTCTTAACTGGGACTAAGGGAAAAACTGCATCTCGGTATGATTTTTTGGTATCAACAGTTTCACATTACATGTAGCAGCTGTACAAGTTGCTGGAAAACAATTACACGTTTTGGCTCTTTGGTTGTGAAAATGTAACCAACAAAAACAACTGGAATTCAACATGAAATCCCAGCCAGTTATCAGTCACTCATGTACAAGTAAAACCGAAACCTGTGAAAGAATCATCTTGTTAAAGCACATGTTTTGGAAGTAAACCCTCCTGCTAAGTTCTGTGCCATAAAACTTGCAAATTCTAATTGGATAAAATAGCATCAGGGCTTCTCAAAAAGAACCCCTAAAAAATAGAGATTGCTGTAGCAACAAAAGATTTACATGTGCATAAAGTCTGTGACAAAAAGCCAGCCAGAACGCATGGAAATTTCAGTTTTGTTCTTGCTACTCTTTGAAAGTACCAGAGTCTTAACATAATGTACCATCTAAGACTGGCACGTGAGCCAGGACCAAACCAGCAGGATCAACAACTGATTGCATACGTGACTTTAGTAAGTCACAGCATATTCCCCCTGCCCCTTTCACACCCCAAAAAGCAGCACTGGTGGCTCTTTACTATACTAGCCCTGGATTCCTGGGCAATTCTATACCTCTTCCATGTTTTCAAAAAATGAGAGACTGTCAGAAGCTTTCAGTTTTTCAAATCATCACCACTTAAAACAGCATGCATTTTTGTTCTTCTCAGGACAGGGTACAACCCCCTCGTCTGCTCCCTTAATGGACAATTTTTATGGCTAAATTTATTCCCCTTTGTAATGAAGCTCAGGCTGCTATATAAGAGCACATTTTTCTCTCATCTCAAGCAACTGAGTTCTATGACATTACCAATTGAAAAAAAAACTTCAAGTAGTTAATTCAAGCTAATAGTCTTGTTCCTTCACTCTTTCTTGTGAACAGCTAGTTATGACATGTCAGTTTTCCCTTGTCATCCATGCAGTTCAGTCCTATGGTCTTACTGTCATGCAACACAATTTTCAAACTTCAACTGAAACAATAAGTGAGCTTTATAAATGCAAATTTCATATAATAAACAGTTAACAGTTGAAAGTATGTAAATGGAGTAACATCTTAATTTAAAATTTGAAAACAAATACATTACATTGCTGAAAATGTTCCTAAGTGGGTAAAAAAGAATTGAAGTCAGCAACTAACATAAATCCATACTGGTTCCCCCTTCCCCAAGATACCAACAAAAGGTTCCACACCATTTTTTCAAATTTTATTTTATCTCAGAACCATTGCTACGTTACACCCATCAGGCTGAAGTTTATTCACTCTGGATGTTCAAGTTCTGACAATTAGAATGGGTGACATGAGGATCCCTTTCCCCCAGTGTTGTGTTGCCTTAAGTATTGGTCCAGTAACACAAAAGTTTTGCAGTCATTGCCTGCCCCCCACCCCTTGATTTCCCCCAATACATGAAGCATGGCCTAGCATTAGTGTCACCCTTTTGCCTGCAATTATTTAAATAGGATGAGATGGAAACTCTGTTGTTTGCACATTTGTACAAAAGGTGACATGAACATTCTGTATTTCAACAAATAAACACTTAAAACACAGGATTTTGTTTTGCAGTGTTGCAACCCTTTCTTTTGAGGAAAAATATGCCCCTGCCCCCAGCCATCACCATAATAACTAACAAAACATTTGTAGTTTTGATTTTCATCAAGATTTCCAAACTGGCAGATTTTATTTTCACACCCTCTTCACAATAGACAAGATGCTTACCATATATTTAGGATTACAAGTTGTCACGAAAAGAAAACTTTACACAACCACTATACATTTAGGTTGAAAAACTGTCCTTGCATGAAAAATATACCTAGAAATCAAGTGGTAAACAAGAAAAAAAACCATTGAGAAGATTAATGTTTTTAAAATGTGCCATTTTAAATTTATCAACTCCTCCTCTACTCTTCATTCATACTCTGTTTTTACCTATAGTATTTGTTAAGGCAAACAGCTAATCCATTTCTGAAGAGGTGTTGTGGAAATTGTGGATAAACAGCAAACATTTGGCATTAAAATAGATAGCACGTATGTAGCCTCTAGTAATATACATTAAGCATCTCTCCTGGACTTCAGGATAATGACAGGGGAGCATGAACATGCTAACAATGTCAAAAAGGCTTAAAATTTAGCATCCAAGCAATTTCTATTAATGCTTCTGTAGTTTTCAAGCTCTAAGTAGTATAGATTTTATGCAAATGCATTAAAGAATTCTAGCTTGGCAAGTACACCCAAGCAGGTTATTAAACTATATATACAGAAAGTGATAAATACAGAATTAAAAGAGTCCTTCCGCTTCTCTTCATAGCCTTGAAAATTGACAAAAAACTTGAGGACAGCTCTACAATATTAAACATTAGGTAACCTCAGGAGCTGGGAAACCTAACTACACAAACTGATTAAAATACTCAGATGACTTTGTAGTGTTTAATACAATTCAGTTCGTAGTCAAGGGCACAAGACAACATTTAACAAAAATAATCACATCAATTGACCTAGAAATCAAATGTAAATAGATATGAATACAATCTCCAAAATCTGTCTTTAAGTGAACATTAACCATTTATTCAAAGTTATACAAGAATTTGAAGGATAAAGTCTTCTGCAAGAGGAAACCAACTTACAAGTTTCATGTCTCAGTTGAATTGAAGTGGAGGCGAGCGGGGTTGGGGGAGGGAAGGGTGAACAAACAAGTTAGTAGGCCCCATCCAGGCAGCTAGAAAGTAAAAACAGGCTCAACAGCAGCCTCCTCCAGCTTGTTGTCCTCCCTGATTGCCTGCAAGTGTTGCATTGGTGGCAGCATGTTGAGGGCCAATTTTTATGCCATTTGCCTGAAATGAAGTTTAATGCAGAGTGTAAGTACTTTAGAATACACTTGAAAAGCTACTTTTTCTATTTAGAAGATCATATAACAAGTTCTCCTAGTGTATGCAATAAATATAGCAAAATTTGTAATTTTTTCACAGCATATTCTTAGTGATTAAATATTATTTAAAGGAAGATGCCTTCCTTCTCATTTAAATTTTATCTCCATGTTACACTTTGTAGGCTTAAACTACTAAAAAAAAAACCACCACCACCACAGAGCAAGAATTGTATTTAAATACTACTTGGCATATGGCTTAAAAGTACATAGCATTTGCTAAGAATGTATAACCTCTCTCCTCTTGCCAAAATCTCCACTAGTTTAATAGTTTAATATAAAACTTTTCCTCTCTAGACAGCATTTCTTTCTGTGTTGAATCAGCTGTAGAGGCTAAGGGCATACGAGTGTTCTGTGTCATCAATAATTTCTGTGATCCCAAAAGACATGGCTACTTGCCAAGAACCCACACACAGCGTAACTCTTTCATTCATCAAAATCACACTTATATCTTAACCCTCACTCCCTCAAGTGGATTTTACCTAAAAATACAGCACTTTGAGAAAAGTAATACAGTAGCTTCAGAAATTAAGCTCTTAAGGAAACTTTGCGTCACAGCAAATCTCAGATTTATAGTGCTTGGCAGTTGTTCTGCAGCAGTGGTAGCCTTCGGGTTTCTGGCACTCGCTCAGTATTGACAGCAGCTGATGTGGTTTCTTTTCGCTCTTTGACTCCTCTTTAATAAAAAGCATGCCCTATGGCTCATTGGTTTTGCCCCCTCTGGGCTGATAGCAACTTCTTGAGGAATCAAGGAGCCAGACTTGGCATAAAGCCAAATAAGTAGCACGGACTGTTGGCTCTTGACAGCATATTGCAATCAGAGCTCCGTAAGGCACAGTAAAGCAGTCAGCTACTATATGAAACTCGACAGATACAACGAACATGCTTTTTCAGACACACTGATTGCTCTCCAATTTATACTGCACTAGCAACTGCATTTTCTTCAGGAAAGATGTGAAAGACTATTTTAAATTTTTTATCAGTGAACTGAATTTAAGAAGTGTTTCACCAACATGCACACACACTTTGCGGTCAGAATTAGTTTGAAGGATTACTATTCAAGTCTTATTTAGCTACAAGTTTCCTGATGCATTACGTTGCATACTACTGAAGTTTCTCGTCTTTTCCTCTCTAAAGTCATGAGTAGTATTTTCAATAGTCTAAATTTTCTCATGTTGAAATATATTGAGCAGAAAGAGGTGAAGTTGTTTAATTTGAGTCCTGCCAGTTCCCTCCCTACTCTGAACAATTCTGCAAGGACTGTAATGTTTAAGAGAAGCATCACACTGATAGTCCGGACACACCTCTTACAGAGCAGAAACAGAACAGAGTGGTGGTGCAGATTTTCACATGTGGTCTCACTAAGCACCTCAGCAACAATATTCAGGGATATGAAGAATAAAAAAAACCAATTTGGTCGTCAGAAAAGACTGGTCACCTCACATTGTCAAATTTTTTATGAGACTGTTAACAGAAAGCTTATACAATCTTAACATTTCTATACAATACTAATATGTCTATTTCTCACCTCTGAATTTGAATCTGCTTTTTCTACAGCCGTGAACCTCTCTCCTAACTGCTCAAGATTTTCAACAGCACAGTCATCTCAAAATTCAAGACATTATAGGTCTTTCTAGCTCTTGTTCCCCTTTTTCCAGCTCTTCACCCCCACCCCAAACAAGCAAAGGCACAGGTCCCAATAATCTGTAATTTCAGTAATGTCCATAAGCAAAATAGCTAATCTTTTATTCCCTACAGTATCCAGCCACCTAAACCAGGAACATTTCAAAAGTCTTTTATGTAACTCTCAAAGCAATCCCTCCCCTACACTGGACAGCTCATGGAGTGCATCTGGCGTATCAACATGGTCCCCCATTTACATAGTGGAAAATTATCTTTGAAAACAGATGACACCATATGGAGAAGTGGATGAAAGTGGATTTTCTTCTCTTTTGGGGATTTATATTATTTTGTGATGCTTCATGGATGGATAGGGTCACTTATTTTAATCCATTTTTATCACAATAGCAGACCATTCTAGATCCAAATGTAACAGACAAATCTTTTACTGTCCAGCCTTCTAGGGAACGTGAATTTTGCACATTTAAAAAGCAAAGAGTGTTCAGAGCACTAAAAGTTACCTCATTATTAATGTCAAAAACTCCTTCCTGGATTTTCTCGTAGATCTCCTTTGCAGTGTTAATAAATGCCTAAAACAGAGGAAAAAAGATGACAGACACAATGAATGTGATACCCTTTGGCGTAAGAAGCACTAACTGGAATTCAATCTCATGTGCAGTTGCTTCAGTGAGACTTTCCTTCCTGACCTCTGCAGAAACAGGTATGACAACAGCACCCTATAACCTACCCTGAAGCAGCAGTGGATCACACGCTGTTTACAAAAACAGTGGCATTTTCATAACATCTGTATTCTACAATCTGTTGTCCAGTAATTACAGTGAAAAAGTGGTTTTTAAGATATATAAATTACTTTTAAATTATTTATTTCTGACCCTTATGGATAGATTGTGTGGCAGATGGTTTCCCCTACCCTTAATATCTTTGTAATAGGCCACTCTAGATTAGAGTGCTTAGCAACATAAAACCACAGGGTACTTACAATGATGATGTAAGGATGCTGTCTGCTGGATGAAACCTTATGCTATCATTTAATATTCACCTAATTTTAAGAACGTATTCTCTAATTAATCTTGCACACAATGGGCAACAGACATCTTAATAGTAGAAAGGAGAGGCCCCAGGTTTTATAACAACTTCTAAAAATCTATTGTTTTAATTCAGAGAAAATACTTTGACACTCAGGTCTGAAAAACTGACTGCTATAAATGTTTTTGGGTAAGTTTACAATCAATGATTCCATTCTTCATCTCTCATTTAGCTTTATAGGTCAAGTAATGCCTAAAATAATGTATAATTTAGGAGGTGATTAACAGCAGCTAGTAATTACAATAAACATACAGTTCTTTTTGTTTTAAAAAACCAACACCATGAAATCATACAAGACATGCTACCTTCTGCACAATTCTATTACAGCAAATACAGATCTAATTCAAATATAAAAAAGTAAACAGGGTTCATGGAGAGGAACAAATCATACCTTTCCTCATTTCTACACTGGAAGCATTTGACTGCTGAACTTGCCACCAGAGCTTTGTTTCCTAATTAACAGGACTGATATGTTTTCACCTTTAAAGGCCTTACAGCTCCCCAGAGTAATCAATCTACTGCAGCTCAATTACTGCACCAAGCACACACCACAGCCAGTGAAGGAGACTTGAACGACTGCAGCAGGAGCAGAGAGATATGAATATGCATAAACTCTAAGTGGGTGATCGAATCATCACAGAGGGTCATGAGAATTTGTAGCAAAATAATGAGAAGAATTAATCATTGCAGATTCACAAGGCACTTAGGAAGCAAGTTCGTTTTTCAAACACGTGTTAAGAGTTGAGAAGAAAAATTGGCTTTCAGCCAGCTACGAATTGATTCAAATTCCTCAGAAACTGATGTTTTCTATGTAAGGAAAAAAATTCAAACTTATCTTCGTTCCTGATAACATACTAATTATTGTAATGGCCTCATACATGTGCCTACTGAAAAGTATAAGTCAACTTTGAAAATTCACACAGCTGGAATCTGTGAGGATACTTCTACTTCAGTGGGACATTAAACAGAACTTGAAGTCTTAAAAAAGCATTATAACTTCATGTAAACAAGCACTTAACAACTGGCACTTCTAACTGTTCTAGAAGATGCTGGCTAAGTATGCCAAGACTCTTAACATTAATTTCATGAGAATTACATTAAATCTACAAAAATTACTTCAGAGCAACAAACTAGAATTTTAACAGACTCCAAACTAATACACCTGAGAATAAATTATCTTTTGGATACTATACTCAAGAACAGTCATTGTAGCAATGCAATATGTCACAAAAAATAGTAAAATGCACTGGAAAGCAGCACTGCACAAACACAAAATTCCTTCTGTTACTACACATGTACTGTACAAAGCAAAAGAGCATACTGAGTTCAGTACAGTATATTTTAATATTAAACATATTGGCCAAGAAACTGGTGATCTGAAAAAACCATATATTCCATTAATCTCAGTTCTATAATTTCAGTTCTGTTGACGTCAATCTGACTACCCCATTCCCATCAGTGATTCTGGTGCAGAACATATTTAGTGTTAAAACAGCACATACTGTTGCTCTGTGTAGCAAAATGTCAAGTTGCACTGGGCCACAGAAGTAATTCCTATGTGAAAACAAATGATAAGAATATAGCACATAATAAGTCTACCTCATGTTCTTCTTTTTATGTATTCTAAAAAATTGCTACTAATCAGCGATGAAGACTTGAATCCCTTGATACTTCCATTTGTTTCTCACATCCACATATTTTAAGTTAACTTATGATTCCAAGTGTAAGCAGACTCAAAATAATCACCTGAGAACATAAAACAGCAGTCTACCTGCTTTAAGAATATCATATCAGATTTTGGCATTGCATGCTAGTGCCCCAATTAGCAAGGACAAGAGAGTGAACTTGGCATAATTGACTTCTTCTAAAAATCTCTTTTAATACTATATGTTCTAATTCTTATCTAGAACATGCAGTATACTGTAAATTCTTAATTATTTATGGGCAGTTTATCCTATTTTCAGATTAACTGAGCCATAGATGCAGAAAGACAGAGCGATTTCCCGTCAAATCCAGTTTAGATTTATTAGACCACGTGCAGGGGACTGCAAGAACACAGCTGTAGCACTTCACACGCCAACTTGGATCCAGGTGCAGTTTAGCCACTTCCACACAAGACCTCACCAGTAAGCTCAAATGGGCTCAGCTGGCTGCCTACCAAGTGTACTGCAGTTGCACTGTATGTTCCCATAATGCTGCTGCTACTAAAACACTAGACAAAGATACTCTTGTCTTTCCATTCCAAATCAGGTCCAGGTTCATTTTCACCACTCCAGAGGAGGCAGTAGCAGACTCACCCTGAAATTATCACCTGAAAGATGGCAAGGCCCTAGTACACAGTACCTCTATTACTCAAAAGTGAGAGACTTTTGCAAAATCAGCATGTTAGACTTCCAAATATAAAAATCCTTGACCACATTTTGGACAAATTCAAGAAAACAATGTAACTTCAGGAAAACGTCTACATTTCATGTTTACCTCTTCGTAACTTTCTAAACCACAACTTACTGATGCTTTTATGCATGAGACTGCTGAATATAACTGTTAATATAACCACAGCATTAAAAAAAGGTTGTATACAAGTTATTCAGTGATTCATTTTAATGTAACATGTTTTTCTACTGTGTGCTCATTATATCTAGGTTCCCAAATAATAGCAATACCCCATCGAGGAGAAGTATGCTACTGTACAAGTGGGAAAGTGAGTCCTGCAAGATGTGATCTGCCTGTTGTGTCATGCTTGCACCTAATGCAAAGCCAACAAAAGAGGCTATTAAATCACAACATACCAGTGTAATATCACTTTAGATTATTTGTATAAGGAGTTTCCCAGATCATATTGCAACATGAGAATCAAGAGGTCATGTCTCACAATACTTGCCCCAAAAAAATCCCCAAACAACCCAAAACTGCAATGACCAAACACTACAGATACTGCATTTAAGGTAAATTAATCCTAAAAACACTGAATGTAGAATTAAATCAACTTCAACATTCATATCATCACACAAATAAACAAATAATGCAGGTTTACTACCTTTGAGACAAATCCAGGAAGAATGAATGCTACAACTGGTAAAAACAATGCAAGAAACAGCTAAGGGAATAAGTTCCTGATTCCTCTGTCTCATGGAAGCTGTATGCAGGAGTAATAATAAGCTAAGGGCACCAGAACATGATTAGTAGAGCAGCTACATTTAGTTTTCACTTGCAGATGTTAATAATGTCACCTGTCTTTCTCAGAAAGCTAACACCAGGACAAGAATCTGAGCACTTCACTACAAGCTGAGCATAACAGGAAAAACTTGTAAATGAATCACCGATACTTTTCAAAACTCAAGACTTTACAAAGTTCATCGTTGCCTAAAATCAAGTACGAGATCACGTTCGGCACGGCCAGCTCGTGGAACATGCTGCCCTCTGGTGGCAATGTTAAAATTAAATTTAATGCTTGGAAATAAAAATTGGGCAATCATTATTTCTGGATTCTTTCTTACAATTAAATGAGGAATGCTTAAAGGTTAAATATATCACAAATTCTAAAGCATGACCCAGCCAACACCTTAGAATTTCCTCCTCCTCTCCAATTTCCCGTCTTATCTTTTAGCAGTAAGATATGATACAGTTAGATTACTATACTTTTTAAGAATGCATTTGGAAACAGTAACGACATGGCAACAAATGGATTTACTCCTAAAGCATTCACCTTCCCAGTGTGTTAAGTGGTACTGGATGGCCACTTAATAAAGTGAGATTCCAAAGCTCTGAGCAGCTCTTTTATGCACATACAGTAAGGCAATACTTTTAATAGCTAAATGATCTTTCAGGAAGAAGCCTAGCACACTAAAAGGGATGCAGAGGGGTTAATTATAAGCAGTAGAAAGGTGCTATATCATGAATCCACACCTCAAAAAGCACCTCAATACATTTGTAACCGTATATTTGAAGTACAGGTGCAAAGACACAAACCAGAACTTGCTAGCAATTTATGTCCCCATTGAGGCACAATCTTTCTGACAAACTTACTGGGCCAATTCACATTACTAGAGCTCAAACTGACTCTAAAAAGTCCTGTAGCTGTTGTTGAACAGTTACACAGGACAGAATACTTGAGGAAAAAAAAAAGATAACTCCCTCAGAACTAAGAATCCATCTCTCCAGGAATCTACAGGTCAGACAGGCAGTATCATACATTTCATGCTCTTCTACAAAGCCTGAAACACTCAGTTAACTGAGACCTTTTATTCTCATCACACCACGAGATGCCCAGAAGCCCCAAGTACCATGGCAGAGCCAGTGTTCCTTAGTGTAAAGTTGCGGCACAATCCAAGCATTTGCCACAGGGAGCTAAAAGCTGTGTATCTTCACTACAGCCAGGTGTCCTGACCCTTCTCCCTTCCACAGCTGAACTGACATGAGCTTCAACCCCATTTTCTCATGGGAGAAACTGGCTAAAATGTCAGCTTCACACAGCTGAAAGGTCACAGAACTTTGATTTCCAGGAACTTGAAGGAATACTGGTTTTGATACAAGTTAAGATAAACCTAACTTTCGAGTTTTTTTTTTTTTGTTTTTTTAAGGACTCATGACCTAGAAATCCTACTCTTTTTCAAGTCCTAGTCAGATTACCTCTTGTGTGTCACTTTATCTTGCTATGAAAATTATTAACACCCTATGACTTTCAAGTTTTATTAACTAAATTCCTGCTTACTATATTACCATGTCAAACAACTGTTTGTTTCCCAGCTATTAGTTGTGTTCAGGGAGGGTGTGGAAGGGAAATAAAGCACACTTTAAAAATCAGTTCAACTTTAGATGCCTCTAAAAATCTAATCTTTCCATGAGACTTTCATTTTCACACTTCATAAATATTACTCTTCTTTTATCTATGCCACTGTTGAAGCTACAGGAGCTTTGAATATTCGTTATCCATTTAAGCAAAAGTATGAAAGAAGCTGCCTAAAGAGAAAATTAAGTTAAGAAATGGAACCATTGAATGACCATTGAGCTCCATGTAGCAGATGTGCTCCATTGCTCTGTTAAAACCATTAGTCTATTCAGATTTAATTCTAAGTAATGAATTCACTATTGCATTCTATTTATGTGCAGACAACTTGGAATAACACAAACAATGCTCTTAAGTTTGGCATAGGCACCCCTCCATATGGGAAACAACTTACTAAAACCAACTCCCACAACAGGAGCCAGCGATAGACTGGCACAACTCAAGTGAGATCAGCTTCTGAACACTGATGTTGTCTAGCACTGCTTTGACCAGCATCCAGAAAACTTTCTGGCTTAAGACTGGTCACATCATTAACTGTTATTAAAAGTAGAAGTCTGGAATGAAATGAATATGCACAAAGCTACTGTAGCTTCCCAAGTACAGCTAGGTGTCCTTACTTCTTGAGAATCAGTGCACATAAATGGATTCAAACCACTGATATGCCAGGGAGAAAGTTAAGCAGTGTGTGCTGCAGGAGACTACATGGTCACCCTGAGATCATGCAGGTGACTCTACTCTGCCCCTGCCCAAGAAGAAAGCTCTCAGCAAACTCTGAACAGCAGGCTGCAGGTAAGACCACAATTAATAGTCATAGACTACTGTTGAACTACCAACGAAAAAACTAATGTGATAAAATTGCTAATGTCTCTTCCAAATGAAACTATAAAAATTTCTTATGTATTGTGTGTTGGTTTAATGAGAGGTCAGAAAGCAATGCATGTTATGACTAAAACAAGTGCAAACCTGCCTGGAGTTCAGACCCCAGACTTACCTGTGTACAAGTGAAAAGCCTCCCAATGGACATCACAGTGTTTTCTCAGAAAAAGTAAATAAGAGACACTGAAGTCTGCAAACAGTTTCTCAGAGTGCACATTACCCATCCACAGTTCAAAAAAGTAGAGCAAATATGATAACCAAGATTCTCAAAGTTAACAAGATTCCACTGTGAGAAAGACCACAGCCATGCATGTCAGAGTGTACACTACTCTAACTCCAATCAGCTTAGATACCACTGAGGAGAAAAAAAAAAAGGCACAAAAAGCCAGTAATATTTTGATAGTTGGTCACCTTTACAGCTTTAGACAGAGGCTAAAAGGAAATTAACAACATCCTGTTTAAATAAGTATGATACTGCTGAAAAGACTAGCATCAACTGTCCTTGCACTGCAGTCAAATTATAAGCCTGTGCCTAACCTCCCCCCCAGTAATCATTCTATCCTCTCAGTGATGCAGAAACTCTTTTTACACAACCCTATTCCACATTGAATATGATGATTTAACACCGTGGTCACAGTGAATTCTTAAAAGTCTCCAAAGTAACTATGAAGGAAGAGCCTGCATCTACTTCCCTCTCCCTACCATCTATTACCTAATATGCAAACAGGGTGGAAACTTCTCCAACAGCCTTACACAAAATAAACAGCTAACAGGATACTTTCTACTCCTTATCATCCATTTCTATTCAAGATGTAGGTAATGAGACATAATCCTGAAGAACATAATGAACAATTTTAAACCGTTTAAGAAACAAGCACCAAAAAGGTCAATGTACTGCTCCAGCTACAGATTTACTAAGGTATTCCACAGTGGTGGAAATCAGAATTAAACAAGGGAAACAGCTTAAAAAAACTTTACCAACAGAAGCTGATTTGTTCATATAAAGAAACTGCTAGAGATTAGGATTTTGCTTCTGTAGTTGGTAACTATTCTACATCATGCCACTTTTTTTAGTGTTTACTGAGAACACCATTTAAGCAATGCACTTGACTGTCACTGAAAAGGATTATATACTAAAGCTTTTCCACTGGAATTAGAAAGTTAGTATACACACACATCACGCACTTGTATAATCACAAGGAGAGGATTCTATTTGAACTTTTTGATAAAGAACTTAATACTCATTTGCCTCCTGATAATCAGAGATGCATTAGATACTGGACAATTCATTCACTAGGACACAGTTTTTGATGCAAAGAGATGATAATGTTAGAATCAGGTAGTTATGAATTCTGTGAAAGTTGTCTGTAGCTTACTGTAACTTTTCAACAAACTTGAATATTTTATAACTACAAGGCCTTGCCAATAAAATAATACCTCATTGGTCACATATTTTGAATTTAGGACAGTTTTGGAAAAGAATAGGGGCAGATTATAAGAAGCTGAACTATGTCATGTTATATATAAAAAAAAGTCAGTGTGGATAAACTGAGTAAGGGCTTGAAAGACACGTGAAGCAATCTTTCTGCTTTACATAGCACTAGCATCTCAGCTGGAGCTCTCTCTCCACCACTGTACTTGTCTGGCTAGAATACAGTTAGTTTTCTTTACAGTAGTCTGCATGGTGCTGTGTTTTGGATTTATGACTAAAACAGTGTTGATAACACACTGATGTTTTAGCTACTGCTGAGCGTCACTGTTTCTTAGTCTGCTCTCTCCTGACAGCGATTAGGCTTAGGGTAGGCAAAATCATGGGGGACACAAACCATCCAGGACAGCTGACCAGAACTGGCCTGAGGGTTATTTCATATTATATGATATAATGCTTCAGAATAAAAACCAAAGGGTAGTCAAAGTTGCTGTTGCTCAGAGACTGGCTGAGATTCAATTTGTTTGTAGGAAGTTCTATGTGATTGCCTTTCTGTCACTCTTCGCCCATCTCTTTCCTTCATTTTCAAAACTCTAACTCAGCCCCTGAGTTTTACCTTGCTTTGGCTCATCTGGTTCTTTCCCCCATCCTGCTAGACAGAGACACTGAGTGAGCAACTTGGTGGGCATTCAGTTGTGGCTGAGGTCAGCTGACCACAACCACCCTTCAAGAAAGGAATGCAGTAAATCAAGGTGAGAGATTCAAGAACTCACAAGTCTCAAGAAATACGAACTATAAGCCAAATTTGAAAGGACTTAACTTCTTTAAAGTAGCAAAAACTGAAAAACTTATTCAAATACATAGACTACAGTAACCAAGACAACAACCTCTTCAGCAGCTCTGCAGAGGACAGAAAAATAGAAGCTGTGTGCAAACTGAAGAAGATTCCTACTAGGTAGTAGAGAGGAAAGATGATGACAGTACAAATACCAAAGCACTGCAAGAGACTGCTCTGAAGAGCTAGTGATATACTTAGGAGCCTTTAGAAAAGGTTAGAGTGACAACTACCAAGAATACCAATAGCTTGGCTTGCTTTGGGCTAGCAAATCTATTGCAGCCTTACTTTTTAGATTTCACGCCAGACAGAAGTTAGCCATTTCTCTGATCAAGTACCTCAAAAAACCGTGCAAGTACAATTAGGAAGTCTCAACAATATAATTAATGCTGTGCAATCAATTACAACAGACATTGTCTTTCTCATAATATAAAGGGAGGTTAATTCAAGTTAAGGAACCCAAAATCTAGAGGAATAGTATCTATACAAACACATGTAATTTAAAGTGAGTGTTTAAGTAAAATGCCAGTGTTGAGCAAAGTTACCTCCTCTACATTGGAAGCAGTTTTGGCAGATGTCTCCATAAAGATAAGTCCATGCTCTCGTGCAAATGCTTCACCCTCTTCTTTCTTGACTTCTCGTCTAGATTCTAAATCACTAAGATGGAAGAAAAAAACCCCGTGAAATTACATGGTCCAACATGTCCATATAAAGATTATTCTTCACAGCCATGCTTACAAGCCTGAGAAGCCAAGAGCCCCCATCAGAACTTGGGTATATAACTAGTCAAGCCCTTAAATAAAGTAGAATTATTGTAAGCCCTGCACTTATAGTATATTAAATAGTCATAGGCATCACACTTACTTGAGCTATACATCCTAGCTGCCATAAATTTTATCGAAGACTTCATGAAATAGCTTTCTACAGGATGTGTGTATTTATTTAGGTATTCCTTGAATACCAACTTTAGATATTGTATTTTCAGTACTTATCACTCACTTATATTATAATATTATCTACCAATTCAATACTATGAAGCTGAGCTGATAAAGGAGGTTTACAAATGATTTCTTAATATGAAACATAATTCTAAAAATAAAGTTCATTTTTTCTATTCAGTATTTTTCTATACAGTCAATTTCTGTTCTGATAAAAAAACTTAAAAGCAAAAATACGTTCTTTTGAACTACATTAGCTATCCTCTCCCAGTAAGTTAGAATTTAGGTTTTGAAACTCCTGGCCCTCCAGCAGCAAAAGAAATTGAAGTGACTGTTACACAAGTTCTTGCTCCTTGCTTTCCAAGCAATTTAATTCAAAGTTAAATATTACCCAAAAAAGCAGAAAAAAACCCTCTTGGACTGGACTGAACAATTAGAGACAAATCCATTTCTCTAAGTCATACAGACAAGTATGTTACCTTTATTTTTTAAAACTTCTTTAGGAACAAGGAATTCACAGTTTGTCCTTTTTTGTAAGTATATTACATCTTGAGCAATAACAATGATATATTTATTACTAATGTATAAGTGTAAGATATATATTTCAATGAATTTTCATCTAAGTTGTACATGTATAAATACCTTAGACACCTATTTTTAACTAAATAGCATGAAAATAGATACATTTAATTTGCAGTCAGTATAAAAATAAAAAGTATCATACTAGACTTCAGCATTTGCCAACCTTGTAATTATACATATATTAAAATAGGCAATACTCACTGTGGCATCTATTTTGCAGCAAAGCAGTTTTTTGTGATTTTTAACTAAATGCTAGCTCAGATGAGTTATAGAATCAATACCACTCAGCACATTATTTAAATACTAAAAAAAAATTGAAGATAAAGATATAAGAAATATCTTCTCAAAACAATTTTTGAAGTTGACGTTCTTTATATTTAAGCACTCCCAGCATTAGCTAACATGGTCTTTTTCAACCTGAGCCATGTCTTTATTTGCTACTACCATGCTACTCTCAAAAATACCTTATTTAAAACCTTGATTCACTGCAGTGTTATCTCCATGACAGAACATAAACAAATAACTTTTTACTTGAAATAATGCAGTTGTATCAAAAACTGCAATGACAGCCCAATCAAAACTCAATACTGATACCTAAACATATTCTTAAAGATCTTTAACTGCTTCTACTAACCACAGTTGTCTTCCTCTCTCCATTCCAATAATTCGAAGCATTTGGTCTTACTAGATCAATATAGCTATGCTTTGTTCTGGAAAGAAGATTAAGTACAGTATTTGAAATGTTTTAACACTAGTATTTGCAATGTTTTCAACAAACAGCCATTATATTTTAAATTAAATTCTCAACACTCTTCAAATCCAGCAATAAATCAGTACTACAAACTTATGTCAGGTGCACTTTTGGGAGTCATAAGAGCAGTATTTATTCCTTCAAAACTGTTATGGTAGCATACGTTCTTCCCTCCACGCATCTCTAGTAGTATGCCCTACCATAAGAACTCTTTCAGGATAATGCAGTAAAATTCAAGGAGTTTTCTTCCTGCCCTCCTTGAAAATGATATCCTTTAAAAAGCTTAAAACTTTGAAGTTTAACTCTTAATACTTTTAGTTCATGTGGCACCTTAATCTGTAACAACTTACAGTGCAAATTTTAAGTATATTTATTGTTTGAATAAAACCTAGTTGTAACTGGGAATTACTGAACTAGCTGCAAGTAGCAAATCAGTCTGCATCAGAAGAACGCAAGATATTAAAATTTAGTTTAACAGCTAAGAATAATCAGAAAGAGTTACAGATGTCAATTAAGTATGCAAAATTATCTCAAGTAAACAGTACACTTTACTGTTTCTCTCAGTGCCATATTTTTACTCACACAAGTATAGAAACAGTTGGTCAGGGCCATTCACGGGTTTACCAAAGCTTCATTTAATAAAACAAGATTACATTTTTTATAATAATTTGTGAAGATTATGCTTGTCACGTTCCTCAGTTAAAAAAAGTTGTCAGTCATTTAACAGATAATGTAAAAAAAAGTTGACAAACTTCACAATTACTTAATATATACCATGGTTTTCAGAAGGAAGTAAATGGTGGTGGGGTAGTGGGGGAAAATAGAAGGGAGAAGAGGGGGAAGAAGAAGAAAATAAGAGTTCAACAGGCCCAAGGAACAAACCCAGACTCACTATCACAAAGCTGTTTCTCAGTAGCATCTAAGAAATGATCTGGCTGTTCACGAAATTTTCAGGGGCATGTATACACACCATTATTTCAACAGGCATCTTTACCTTCAAGAATTGCTGAGGCATGGACATAAGTTCAAGTCAATTACACAAAGGCCCATAATTAATGGACTATTAAATTCTGAGGTGATGCTTCTGATATTTTGAAAAAAATTCTGCATCCAACAAAAAAGATCTAGACATGATGCTACAATTCACTGGATCAAGAACTAGAAGAATTACAGATAATATATTCACTGATGTGTTTTTATTAAGACTTTCACTACGAAGTCTCAGCATCAACAGGGGATAATTTTATAATTTTAGACAGTGTAGCTGATAAGACCAAATAAGGAACTGATTACAAATCAGGTAACACTCTCAAAAATTTTAGTTGTATTTTCATCACCCAGTGAATTTACCAGGAAATGGTGAAAAAGCATTCTCTGACCCCAATCCCAGATAAAAGATACAGAATATGGAAGAGGCCTGTATATTAGAAATGTCTCAGTCATTGAGATATGCACTTCTTACATTTGAGAGAAGTTTTTGACATGAGTCCTGTACTATGGGCTTTTTTTTTTTAAATGACATTTTCTTTGATGTGATTCTTAACCAAAAACTAAAGCACTCTAGAACACCTCAACATAGGAATCATATTCTTTTCATAAGGGAGAGATCTAGGTGTCTCTAATCATTGATTCCAGAAGCAAAAAAGCATAATGAGAAAATAACTCGTATAAATCCATTGTTTCATGCATTCGCAATCAATCCTTTGGAAATAAAATTACTTCTAAAACAGATATTCAGAATGTAACATAGTTGATCCATGTGCTGCACATTTGTATTAGTCTAATTAGAATAGGAAAGGTTTTAGGTTCACCACAGAACTATGCAAAGTGACAGAAGGGACTTTAAAATTCACATATCGCCTACAAATAAGAAAACCCAAAAGCTGAAATATAGAGAAGTTAAATCTTTCCCTCTTACAAAGTAACAGCTGATAAAATTTTACCTTTTGTTTCCAATAAGCATTATAACCATGTTGGAATTGGAATGCTGACGAGCATCTTCTAACCAAGTTGTCAAGTGGTTGAAAGTGTCCCTCCTAAGTAGGGAAGAGAATGAACATTAAAAGCAGTATTTTAAGAAATCTTTCCCCTGTTAGTCAGCTTCTTTACTTCAGTAACCAACTCATTTATTAGTGCACATGCTCTGGGGATTAAAGCTAGTAATCTCTTTGTGAGAGGGAGAATGCAAGAACAAAAATTTAGTAAACAAGAAGTGTTAATGAACTCTGCCTAAAAAGTAATTGAAAACATGTTTGCTACAAAGAGTAAAGAGGATTCTTAGAGCTGTAAGAATCTGTAATTTTATATACATATAAAAACTGCTGAACAGAATTTTAAAAGTATCCATCAGCTTCAACCAATCCAAACAACAGTACAAAGAAACACACTCATATAGTAGTATTTGGTCTATTGGAAGCAGAAAAATGGTTGATAATTTTCTGTGAGTTTATAAGCTGAATAATAAATTCAGCAGTAAAGTATCTGAAAATGAGGTACAAGAACGTGACACATTACAGTTTTTACAGAAGGTATACATTAAGTAATAAATCCCATGCTTGTAGAGTGGTTTTAAGATACAGTATTTTATTTATGAATCAAAGATTCATTTACTGGAAATCCAATGGAAAGAATACGTTACTTCCTGATATTTAGAAGTAAAAAGGGAACAAAAGGAAAAATATCTAGGAAATCTTGTAGTAAAGTACAAGTCATTGTTCAATGCAACAACAAGAGCCAAGACCTACAGAAGGGGACACAAAACTTAACAGGATTTTGGAGCCTGAACATTTTCATAAACCAGCCAGAGTACCCATAGTTTTACAGATAATAAACTGCACACAGATGCTTTAATATAGCAGGGAAACTTTAGTAACTTCTGAACAGCTACTAAAAAAGTATCAGATTAAGACCTGTATTTTCCAAACCTCATAAACACAGCAATGGTAGAAGTTTCCGGGTACTTTTTATGTAACCAAACTTCTATGTTTTACTATTTCACTCCTCTGCAGAATAGCACTTCAGTAAAAGTAATCTGCTATAAGAAAAATTATCCCTCATAATAATAAAAACACTAGAAAGGAATTAATAAAATATTTTCAGGTCTTTCTCAATAAAGATAATCCAAAGGTTGATGGTCAATTGTTTATAAAATATTTTATTTCATTCTTCCTGAGAATTTATGCATACGTTCTCAACTACCATACAGAGAAAACTGGAAGTATATAGGTTACATATGTTGTATCTTGATTTAGAGCGCTTAAAGAAGGTTGACACAATGTGAGATTACCAGTATCCATACAAAAAGCCAAACTAAAGTAGACACTTAACACTGCTATACATCATAGCACAATTCTACAAAGACGTATCATTGAAATCCAGTTGGTCTTCTCACCTTGTAATGTCATACACTAGTAAAGCCCCTGCGGCCCCTCTGTAGTATGATCTTGTGATGGAACGGAAGGACTCCTGCCCTGCCTGTAGAACATAAAGTTTCATTACTTCATATCTAACACTTTTTTTTTTTGTCCTGAAAACCATGAACTTAGGATCACAGAATTCTATTTTTGAGAGATGGGGATAAGGAAGAATATGGATGGGAAATCAGAAAGGGGAAAACCGGGGACAGAGTCTCCAACAGTAGCAAGAAAAGGCACATAAGGAGAAGACACCAACTACAGCCCAGTGCTGTTAAAAAAGAAAAAAAAATCGGAACAAGACCTCTAAACCTTTTTTGGCAATCCCTGACAACCCAATTTACTGAATGGCTTCACAATACATGAATCATTATTAGAGCACAGAATGGACTCCTAGCAACTAAGCTCTGAAGACAAATTTGAAAGGAAGCAAATAACCCAGAGCTTCACATTTGAATTCAATAACCCGCTCCCTGGGGCAGCTGTTGACACTAGAATAAATAAAGTCCATTGTAAATAAATGATGAATGACATCTTTACGCCCACCATCTGCTGGTGTAAAGGTTGTTGGAAGGCCAAGGATGCAGATTTTATCCGTTATATCATAACCTGCAGCCAGCTTTCAACAGTCTTCAGATGGAATTCTTTCAGTAATCATTTTATTAAGAAAAAACAGAAAATGGTTGTGAATTCAATTTTACACAATTCAGCTCCACAGTTAATCAATTTCCTCTGTACTTGATAAATAATGCTTGTCAAAGCAGCTACAGGATGCAAGAGTCATCTTCATACACACTGTAAAAAACTTCAGAGTCTACATAAATTAGACAGTTCTCACAGAAAAGTATTCTGTAAAAATCTCAGCACTTAAAAGTACATACTCAAAAGAATAGTCCTGAAAAATAAATATTCATGGTTGCAGATCTTGAGCTCCTCATGCTCATGTTTTTCAAAAGAGCTATCTAGCACTTGAGACTTGCTAGATGAAATATTTACTTTTAATATTTAGCAATAACAGATGCTTTAGCAGAATTCAAAGATATCACAGAACATGTTTAAGAAATACTAATGCTGAAAAAACCCCTATGTGCAGTAAACCTGTTGAACTATAGGAAATTGCCCTGATTTAAAACCATGAAACACAACAATAAAATATTTACCAAATACAAGCTACCCTTCAGCCATGCCTACAAAGTAAGTCTATGGAGAACTTTTTCTTCTCAGTTATTGTACTCTTCTTAATACTAGATCTTCTTGAATTCAAAGAGAACTTGATCTAGATAATGTCACTGAACAAGAACAGTGTTATGAAATACAGTACAACATACTTAATAGTTTCAACACCATTAGAATACACTCCCATATGCTCTTCAGTGAGAGTCCAAGTACATCTTTATGTAAATGTTGGTAACATCTTTATGTAGACTTTGGTAATAGAATACAGACAACCAGTAGAATACACCAAGAAACAGTAAAAAAAACCAAAACAAAACAGTCTTTTAGTGCAATACTTGGTTTCCTACATAGAAGTTCAAGTAAGCTCTACAACTTTTTCTTGGTGTGGTGACTAGCTCAAGTGGATGGTAGATAAATGAAACATTTCCCTGCTAAACAGACAACTTATTGTTACCAGGGTATTCCATACATTGCCTAAATTCATACATGACCTGGACTTAGCACCTAACACATTAAGACTGCCTGTTTCACCTTCATAAATTCCACCCTGACACGTGAAATTGTTCATCTCCCTGAGTAAATTAATCACGGTCAAGCAACATTGTCAGAGGTTCTAGCAGATCTTACAAAAATGTTAGAATTGTGAATTCTTAAAAGAATCATTTATGTAGAAAAGTTCAGTATATAAATCCTGAAAGTACTGTAATATGTTTAACTCTACCTCACTTGACAATGGTGAAATTTAAATATCATTGCTTCCTTAAGGAAAGGGTGGAAAATGGTACCTTTCTTTGGTGAAGGGGTCACATTTTCCATATAGCAATAATTAATTTGTGCTTACATATACCAATGGACAAAACAAACTCAATTCCCTTTCATTCTAAGCAAAAGAAAACTGAGTTTCTGTAAAGAAGCTCCATTATATTAGTGTTTATCTATAATATAAAAATGTATTCTATAATAAAAGCACCTTATGTATATAATTTACTGGCTACTTTACAGTATAATTCTGAACGAGATCTAGAAGGTCAATATAGCAGGGTTAGACATGTAGAATATACTCCACAGTTTTAAAAGCATCATTATTACTTTACTTCTTCATCTGACAAATTTCTCTCTGTCCCCTCCCCTTTTTTCCAAGGAGGACAAGCTATTTCAAAGAAGTTGAAACTGAAAGTGTAGGCTATTAGCCAAAACTGACTTAAAAAAACACAAGTGTGCTATAATTATACTATCAGTCTTACAAAGTAGGACCTACTCAAGTTTAGCTACTTGTTACATGGAGCAACAGGTAGAAGCAGCAGTATGGAAGCTCAGTATAAATTAAAATCAGCTTCAATACCAGAGAAAGGCCCTTTATCTTAAGTAGAATTTTGTTATTACCATCCCTTTCATGTTCCTGCAAAATCCAGCACTTACTTTTTTTATCTCTCTTCCATATTAAAAAGCTTTTTTTCACAGAATGGTTGAGGTGAGAAAGGGACCTCTGGAGGTCACCTATTCCAACCTTCCCGGCTCAAGCAGGACCATTAAAAGCAGATTGCCCAGTTCCACATCCAGATGGTGGGGGAGGCAGGGGTCTGTGGTGTCAGGAATAGCAGGGGAAATAGTCAGGAAACATGTTAAACAGGGTGTTTCCCAAGGCCATATTATGTACAGGTGATAAAAGCTTTTGCTCCAAGACAATCCCTGGTTATACCCACTGTCAGAGTTACACTGCAGTGGAAATGGGAAGATGCAGGATGTTCCTGATAACAGCCAGACCATGACAACTACTTCATACACAGAAGCTCCAGCTCAGACATGGCTGCCTGCAGGAACCTATAACTGCACACTGAGCAGGCCTGAACATGCCTTCTCTCTCTTCAGAGAAACAGGTGCTAGGTCTGACATGAGTAGTTCACTAATCATGAAAAAATGTGGGCCTCTGATAAACAAACAATGTTTTAAGTGCTCAGCAACATTATTTTTTAGCTGTTTCCTGTACTGTAAGCTTTTACAATTCAGATCATAATGATTCACAGAAACAAACAAACTTTCTGATAGGAGAGACTTACATAAGACAGTTCTAGAAGTTATAGGTCTTCAAGCGTCTTCAAGCAAGTACAAAAATCTTTATTCCTGCTTCAACTGCACAGACATATCCCATATGCTTCTCAAAACATACTTCAGTACAGAGATCAAAATACAATTTGAAAATAATGATGTAAGCAGAACATAAAGCATTATCAATCACCTCAGGTCACTAAGATACATGGAGATTTATGACCTGCACTAGAGTTTTCAGGAACATTTAAGCTATGCAACTGTGTTATCAGGGGCACAGTATTTCTGGCATATTTAAGAAAAGACTCCAAGTGTTACTCTTCCCACAGGAAATCTTGGTGTCATTTCCAAGTATGCAGTGTAGTTGCATCAGTTGCAAAATATGCAGGGAAGCCTTTGTTTTCAAAAATATTTACTTGCAAGTTCCTTAACTGCATATTTTTAAATCTATAAAGTAAGGGGAAAAAATAATGAAAAGAACCATAATGCAGGACAAGAAAGTAGTTAAAAAACCAGCATCCACAACAATGTATCTCCCTAGAAAACAGCCCATTAATTTTGCTGAGTTCTCTACTCTCAATGCTGAAGAATTTGCAGAGTTTCTTCAAGGACCAAGATATCTGAGAACGTCCCAGCAGGCCTGCAGCATCCAAACTTACCAGTAGTTTTTATTAGGAGGGAATGTTACAGTATATATCTACATGAAATATGAGAGCAACACACCTAGCTAGTAGCTCTGGACTCCCTCACTCTGAAAACAAGCATACATGTGTGGTATGTTCCAAACTGGCGACAGAACATTTCATTCACATTGGGAATTATTATTTACTTGTTTACACTTTCCTAAGTTGCAAAGAAAACGAAAAAGACATCTAAGAAATAACCAACTCACAAGTGTCACACCACCTACGACAGCTGCCAGCTGGGAACTACTCCACAAAGCTGATCCCTGGAATAAAATGTTCCAGATAGAAAGAGGTGCAATACATACCTTTAAATATAGTTTTGAAAGTTATAAATACATTAACAGCCTCTTAGTCACATCAACTTGTTTATACAAATGCATTGATCTTTCTCGCAATCATGTCTCCAATTCAGAAAAAAAAGAATTTTAAGGTGATTTACTAGCATGTAGTACCAATAGGCACAGAAACAGTGTAAAAATAAAAAACAACCCCTGCTGTTTCCAGCAAAAACATTCCCAAACAAAAAGAGAACTAATAACTAAAAATGCTTATGAAGAAGAACCTATCACAATACAAGAAAGTCTCAGAATTTATGTGAAGGATTTAGCCAAGCTACATGTTGCTTTAGAACAACCCTGCCAGCATGCAGTAAGAACTGAAAGTTCAAAAGGACTAAAGATCCCCAAGGATTAAACTGTACATATGTTTAAATACAGATCATTTGTACATCTGCCTTTTCTTCTGCTGGTGTTGAATAAACGCCATTTAGACATCAAAAGCAATTCCCAACACATCACAGAAACAAAGCTTTAGTCTTCCATTATCAGAATTACGCTTATATTTATAATTTGAAATAAACTGTATCTGAAACCTTTAGGTTTTAAGTAGCAACCCTCACTAAAATAGGAGTTCTACTGCGCAAAAATTGATTCACAATCCTCCCATTTAAGGCCTTATCCCAAGCAAGAGCTTGCTCCTGTAGAAATCTTGTAATTATTGTAGAAAGCATGGATAAACTGCCAAGAAATAAAAAAACAATTCAGAAAATAACATGCCAATATTTTAGTATTTCAATAACCAAATACATTTAAGCATGACAGACAAAGGTTTGTGAACACTAAGCTAGAAGGTGTGTCAAGTTGCCTTAGCTTCCTAAACTGACATCACGGGTGTGAACAATAGCTTAAGCTACTGGCATTGAAGTTTAGATGATGGTCGTATTACACAAACAGCAACAGGAATAACTATTAAATAGACAAATCTCCCTGCCTCACCCCTCAACCCGTAGATCCAGAAATAAGTTAATCTTCCCATGTGGCAGCAAACACAGTCTGTGACTGATGATCAAACAAGTTTCAGAAACTAAAGTAGATCCTCTCTAAGTTCTTGATGTTACTTCACAGCAGTGTAACAAGAGAGGGCTATGAGATGCAGCAATATGCATGCAGGTACCATGGTTAAAGAGTCAAATTAGTAAAAATGTAGTATAAGAATACACCAACTGCCCACAAACATATGACTATGCTCTGACTACCAAAGCAAGTAGAAAACATCATGAAGTAAAACAGTGAAGAGCTCTTGGGGGTGAACCCTATATCCTAGCAATTGTCAGAGTCACTAAGATGAATATTCATTTAATGAGGAGAACTTTATTCAGTTTTAATAGATCTAAACCAATTGCAAATACAAGAAAAATATCTTTATTTCCATGAAGAATTAGTATATTCAGAATATCTGAAAGTGAAATATGCCTTTAACAATTATGCCTCCAGTCTTCCACAAACATACTTTTTTTATACAAGCTCTCAACTCCTAGAAAACACTATCAATTCAATTAGAAAGTACACTTGTACGGAAATCGAGAAATTACTTGAAATTAGTTTATAAAAACCAATTATTTCAGATATTTAATCTGTCTAAGCAGGGCTAAGGTGCTATAAATAAACATAATTAGGAATTAAGGTTTTTAAATCATGGATTTCCATGAAATGAAGCTGAAATAGATATTAAAAATACAGTATTCAAGTACACAGGAAAAGTTCATATTCATATCAATTTAGAGAACATTAGCATTGCTTAGTGTCATCACAGATCTCTCCTACTGCAGTGTCTGAGAAAATATCCTCTTTCAATTACTGCTTATTTTTGCTCATCAACAATGACTTGTAAGTAACAGTCAATGCAATATAGAACATCCCCCTCAACAACAAAACCAAGGCCACTGACTCAGCCTGGTAACAAGCCCAGTTATCTCTCTACAACAATGAACTTTTTCTGAGGAGAAGCAATTTTAATATTTTTTAGTGTTATGCTGCTGCCACAAGACAACCAATCTCATCTACACAGCTTATTTAAACTCAAAAAGCTTAACAGCTTCCAGAACAGTCATTTTAATCCTTACTAGCTGCTGTAAACCACTTCTAGTTCCCTAAAAGTTATGTGTGCCACTGACACTAGCCCAAATGCCACACTTCCACAAAAGAGTTGCTTAACTTATCATAATAGGCAATTACCAACTAAGAAGTTTGGATAAAAAGTATTTCTCAGTCTAGCCAACTATCAGAAGCTATTACCATGATTAAAGATAGAAGAAAAGAAATAACCTAGATTCTGAAGACAGATAAACACAATTTGGTCCAATGCCTCCTCTTTACAGACCTAAAAACACCAAAAAGGAACAGTGAAACCCAGACTCACAGAGCTAAACACCTGGGCATGCCACAGCAGCAAGCTTGCAGAGCCCAGCAGTGGGGAGATCCAGAACAGCCTGCAGCTGGGAGAGAACAACAGGATACTATTTGCTTGTGCAGACACGAACAGCGGTAGAGCTGAGACTGCAACACATAACACTAAAAATGTAAAGGCCACACTGAGTATCTTTCATGGAATGTAGGTTTCCATCTTTGGGAGGGGAGGAGACTGGGGCTAGGTGTGTTTTTGCATCATACTAGTGTTACTAGACTACCAGCTCACAGGACCAAACACTAGACTACAATTTCTAATAGGCATACATGCATTCCTTAAGCATATCTTCCAGTCTGGCCTCATCCAAAAGGAATTCAGTTCGTGTACTCCCACATGGAAAAAAGACTGCAGTAAATAGAGCTAACTTCTCTAATACGCTCCTAATCCAAACTAAGATGTTAATGAATAAGTAAAATATTCTTGAGTTATCATACAAGAAGGACACACAAATGGATCTCACAGACACACAACAGTGTTAGGTCCCTGTAAGGCGCAACATACTCCTGCAGTGAGGTATGCTGCAGCTTCCATATACTCCCATTACTATGACACACCTTTCCCTGGGAGTTGCAGTGGTCTGCTGAAGACAACACAAAATGAGCACTGTTGCACAGAAATACCTGGCCAGAAAAATCTGAATTTTAGTGTTTGATTCTCTTAAGCAAGCCAGTTCATTGTTAAGTAATCCAAACAAATTTTATTGAGCTCTCCACTTCTTATGCCTCTGCTCAGGATGAATCCTGTTCAGTGATGCATTAAAAGCAGGTGTGTAAGGCTAGCACCAAATCAGAGAAGGGCTAGCGCTGTGACTCAGTAAGCACCAACCCAAAACATAAATAGTTCATGTGTTTCCTTAGCTGATGCCTTAGGTTTTAACTTTTGTATTTTTCAAATCCTGTACTGCCTAGTGTGTAACTCTGAAGTTTCTTGTGGCCTGTTAACTACTGTTCTCTCATGCTAGTTAGACATAACAAGCCTCTCCAAGCTTGCTCTCTAAGGACACCCAGATTGTCCTAGGTCCAAAACATTCAACTAAGGCCTCTGAAGAGGAGGGCAAATTTGGGGTAGTTACATCATTAACTGAAATTTCAATTGGAGAATTGTCCCTGATAAGCAAATGAACCAAACTTATGTATGTGTGAAGAACCGGTGACTTGGGGTCCATCTTGGGTGTAGCCTTTGGTCTGCCCAGGGTGTACCTTTTAAGGCCCTTCAAATAAATACCTACCTTTATTCCCTTATTCTTGTCTAGTCTCTGTTTTCAGATGGCCACCTCATGCATCATAGCAACAGGTGTAAAATGAACCTTCTCTCATCAAACAAGTTGTTACAGCTTAATAAATATAGAGATAGTACCAGTAACAGCTACCAGTTTTGGCCAACAGAAAATGAGAATATGTTTAACACAAATAGAACACAGTAACTTCGGTCATTATGGACATTTGTGTGCCTTAACACCCAGAAGTAAAACATCTCTTGAGAATTACCTTACCATGTTTCTTATTTTTACTATTCCTTCAACCTTTGCACCCAAGATTCACAAATGATACAATGGAATTCAGATATGCTGACAAACCAAGACTGGATTAGAATAGAAATACTCTGTGTTTTAAAAATCAGATTGCATACAGTTAAACTTTTAACTATGACCAATATACTGTCATTCACTGCATACAATTTATAAATTATTAAGTACAACACTAGCATACAATCTACTCAGTGTATGAAAGCTTTCAATTAATATTTTAAATTTATGTATGATATACTTAAGAAGCTAGCCAGAAAAAAATCCCTGCTCAAACAAAGTTTATAAATTATAGTCAAAAGCACTTGGGTTGCCATTTTGGCTACTGGACAATTTGCATGCATTCAAGACAACCACCAGACTGCAAAGAGCCACTGAGTCAGAGGCACCAGGAAAAGCATAATCTACTGAAGCATAGTTGAAGTTCATTCGTATCTAAGATTAAAAAAATCAGTTCAAAAGCCAGTGAAAGACAGTAGTAAATTTAGCACTTTTGCCTGCAGACAATCTGCCCCAATTTTAGAAACAAGGACCAGTGTAGGTATGTAGTCACAGTCACACTATATATTAAGTATATATTATACTTATAAATATACATATATGTATATATAAAAATAGATACATTAAGGATTTAATTATGAAGCTACTTTTTATGCAGAGACTTACTTGTTTATTGAACTTAAAAATGCTCAGCCACCTTGGTAGTCTGCAATCCACAATTATAATAGTAAAAATGCCCAGATCACAAAAAGCCTAAAGTAAGCTGACCATATTGTTCTATACCTTTTTCTTAGAACTTCCAAGGAGGCACAGGTGTTAGATGCCATTTCAAGTAAAGAACGTGTAAAATAAGTAAGGTCTTACCGATGAAGTTCACTAAAATATTACATTTATTTACATTTTTATATACACATGCACATATGTAGGCATGCATACATGAATGTACAACCCTTCACTGATTTGCTGTAGCAAAAAGGGCACATACACGAGGCTAGGGATCACGTACCTGTCAGTTTCTAAAGGTATCCTAAAACGCTTTTAGAAAAGGAAACAGGCAACTCTGTCTTAGGGAACAGTCAAACACATTTAAAAGATACAGCTACCAGTATGAACATCTTAAACCTGCTTCACCACAAGTGTAGACAGTGACTACTTTATAGTAAAGTGACTGACAACACAAGAATAGCCAATGTATGTTCTTAACCTGAACCCCCTCAAAATTCGAAGTCTGAATTTTGGAAGGTGTTTTGAAACTTTAAGCATTTACTAGTCCCTTCCTGACTTAGGCATTTACTGTCTTGAACTTGTGTTCTTAAAGTCTTCTTCTATGAAAAGTGAGCCATGTGTTTTCTTCTACCCTGGAAACGCAAACATTTCCTCTAGAGAACTCTTGATTAAAGGTAGCAGACACATCACAATTTCACAACAGGATGATGTATTTACCAAATCTTGCATGAATGCACAAAGAAAGATTGCTTAGAGAAATGTAAGTTCTTGGTAATAAAGAAGACTTTCACCAAACAGTGAAGCAGCATGAACTATAAATCAGGCTTATAAATCTGATGAAGTGTTGAGGAAGTTACAGTGCAAATGCCAAAGAATACATCACACCAAAAAAAGGAAATATTAGCAAATTTTGAACTCCATAGAAACCAAAGAAAGCTGCAAGACAAAGTACATAGTCTACGGATGCTGATGATAGAAAGCTTAGCCAGAATAAAGGAAAAGCTAGTGGAGCAATATGTTTAAACAATTTTTATGATTCATTACTTACCGTATCCCATATCTGAAGCTTTATCTGTTTTCCATCAATAGTTATCATTCGAGCCCCAAATTCTACACCTGAACAGATTTTACAAAAGATTACATCATTAGCACATATCAGAAAGAAGAATGTCAAGTACTATGAAATCAAGAATGTAAGTTTAAGTTCAGTCAACGTTGTAGGAAATAATCTCTTTCACAATCTGTTTTTAGCCAATTTTCCAGCTGCTTGAAAGAGCTAGAAAGTTTTCTAGAAGAAAGGTAACTGTTACTGTCCAAGTGTCAGGGAAGTATTTCCAACAAAGTTTTCCAAACCACTTAGTAGCTCTAGATTAGAGGGAGAAACAAAACCCTTTGAATATAAACAGGAAATTGAAGAGTCACAGTTATTTTAACACTCTACCAATAACAGATTGCTGGGGCCAGTTTACAAGAAGTTAAACCGACAATTCTTTATCAATAAAATAATCTATTAAGTGAGCATACAAAAAGTCATCTTCGACAAGATCAATTTTATTACTGTATTAATTAAAACTCACCTGTCTTTATGAAAAAAAAACTACTTCCAAAATTCTAGCTAGTTAAAGATCAAATTTTATAACCAAGGGGAAAAAAGTGTTTCAAATAAACAAAAGCAATTTCTTCAGCAGAAAAATTCAGCCTTTATACCATCTTTTAAAGCAATTTTGAGATGATTAACAGTAAATCAAGTATAAATTGAGGCTATTACTACAGTAGTTAAAATCTAACAAATGGCTAGAGATACTGGACATATTTAAAGGCTATCAAGTTTCCATTAATCTATAACCATTATTTTAAAAAAATTATAGATTTGCTTGCTGAAGTTTCACTAAAATTAGTCGTTGTTTAGACTTGGATTCAAGACTTCAATTATGCAGCCCTGACTTGAAATATTCCAAATGTCTCTTCAAAAGCTTGCTTAGAATATTTGAGGGTGCAGTGTTGCTTTCTGTGGAATGATTTTGGGGAAAGGGGCAGAGTTCCCCCACAGGATATTGGAGCCAAATTAAAGCTGTTGGTCAAAGACCACTGCGCTCTTTAGCAACCAAATAACTTGCAGCAACTCTATGTAAAGAAACTGAAAGAATGGAGGTGGACAGGCAGCAAGGAGGAAGCAGATAAATGACATTGATCTTCCTGAAGTTGACTGCAAAACCAGGGGAAGGTCCTTGGAATACCACACATGTAAACGCTGAAGGTTTTACCTGATCTCAAAATGTGGCTACAGAGCTGCTAATTTAAATCCAAATCATCTTAAATGTTTAGTTTCTGCACAACTCCATAAAAAAAATTAAAAGGGTATTTATCCTATTCCATTAAAATACATGCCAGGAAAAAAATCTGAATTTGAAACAACACAAACAGTTTGATGGCAAGCTTGCTCTCAAAGAAGAAACAGAAGTTGGTCAGGTTTGCAATAAGGGCATGTCCTATGGGCCATGGGCAAACAGCTGGAATGTTTACAATGGTTTACTTGATCTACATATTTTCAGGACTTTTAATACAACTATTAGGGCATTTATCAGCTAAATTTAACCCACGCCATCTCACCCCACAGGAGCATTCATATGAACCCATGTTCTTTATTTATCCGTCTTTCTAAATCTGTTCGGGTAATTAGGAGAACCTGGCCGAAATACACGCATGCCCTAGCAGTTAAGGAGGCATTTCCAGACTCTTCTTTCCTCCTTTTCAAGCAGCTTCCCAAGCTCCATTACTACATCCCTCATTATGCTGCTTCTAGGTTCACCTCCTCATCTTACTAGGTTCAATTTCTAGTTCTACTCCCAGATTTCAGCTAGCTGTATGCCAAGCAAAGAAGTGACACTACAACCACCCCGCTGAGGTGAAGCTGCTTCCCAGAGCCTATCAGTCTGCTGAGGTGACAGGGCTGCCAAATGCATGAGTGATATATAAGGTGTCACATATTTGGCAGGCCTAAAGAAGAAAATATGGTAAGTCATGCCTCCCCGAAGCACTCAGGCTCTTCATTCAGCCAGCCAATCTGCTGCCAAGACCTCAGAAATATCTGAGAACTGATGTTAGCCAAATTTGAACTATACGAGACAGGCACACACAAGGTGTGGAAGGACTGCCAAGCGAAAAGGAAGCAATAATCAAACTACCTGATACATTCTGTTACATGAAAAAAATCTGTTTATATTTCAAGCAGCTATTTTAGTACTCCCAAACATAGGAAGTCTACCTATTCCAGGGCACAAACTAAAAATAGAGACTAGGATACATTTTGTGCAAGGCTCATGATTAGAGCTGATAGGTTCCTTGAAAAAACATCAACAAGTTGAAAAGTTCTGCAATCTCCTCTGAGACTAGCATCTGTTATGTTTAACAACAAAACTGATCTGCAGACTAAACTTGTCCTCAGGAGAATTTAGTACCACACTATTCCTCTTATTTTGTGTGGAAAGATAATGAAAAGTTGGTATTATTTACTGAAGTTAGATCAGAGGCAATGCGTCAGTGTTTCAATATGTATTCATTCCCCCTGGTATCAAATCATATCTGACACAAATGGTCTATAACCAGTTGGAAGAGTTGAGAAGGAAAATCCCTATCCCTTCCAAGAGCAAATAAATTCATACTTCAGTCCTCTATTCAAAAGTTAGTCTTCCCAAATAAATTTGTTTATTCATCTATAAGGTTAACATTGCTTTAGTTTATCTGTAACTTGCCTTCAAGGTTTTGTGGCTAGGCTAATATTACGTTCCCTAGTGAAAAAATGCCACTTCCATTACCATCAGTGCATTTCAAGCCTGGACAGTTCTTCTTCTGTGCCCAGTTTTCAGCTTTTCTGAAGAAACAGTTTAGATATCGCAGCTATGAACTTTTTTAATCGTTTCAGATTGTACCCTCCCAATAAAAGACCGTCACTTGACTATGAGCTAAAAAATATTCATTAGCTAGAGATTCACTGCTACCTTAATACAGCACAAATCCTGCACTTCTGCAGCACAACAAACTCATAAAAGCATGCTGAGGTATCCCAACCACTTAACTACCAACAGCAGGCAGCACAAAAAAGACCTACCAATAGTGAGATCATGGACTGGTTGAAATCGCTTGTCTGTGAACTGTAACAATAAACATGATTTCCCGACACCTAAAAGGAAGAAAATAAGTAAGTGTTAATCAAATTTTTAAAGAAGCCTGTAAAGAACCAATAGAAATTAATTTAAGGAAATGTTACATGTTGCTTAAAATTAATTACTAGAACTGAAGATACTAGATCTCACATACTTTGAAGTGTATTAAACTTTTTAATTACAGCTTTTAAAGTTCTAGAAGCATTCTAGTCAAAGCAGTTATTTTCAAAAATTGAACAAAAATGAATTCTTCTTTTGAAAAAGCAGTTCTGCCTTTAAAATTAAGTGGAAAAAAAGTTTTCTAACAGACCATCAAAGTACCATTTTACATCCTCTCTTCATAGTAACTACAGAGCTTGCTACTCCTCACAACCCTTTATCTGCTTCCCCTTCAGTACTTTCAGCTTTCTTCCAAGCTAACTAGATCCTCAGTAGCATCAGACTCTCATCTATCTCCTTATTTATCACCGGAGGTAACCACAGCAGGTCTGTGGCTGCTCACAGCCACTATATGCTGCTGCCCACTGGTCCCCCACAGGCCAAAATGCAGTCCAAGAAGAACTAGCAGCAGCTGAGTTTACATTACAGTCAGACAGGTAACACAAACATTGTCCCCTCAGATAACCAACTCGTGTCAGAAATCAGTGTAACTACTTCACATTACATGGACACTGGTCAGCAGATAGGCAATTTCTCCTGTATGTGAAGGCACAGAAAAGCAGAAGTTAATGCAGTCAGCAGGAGTACTCAAACTACCTAGGTTTGTAAACATAATACTTTTTACAGGTAATTTTTCCTCCTTCTTTTCCTTGGAGGGGTTATTCTTCCTGTTCTGCTCAGTCAAACTTGGTATTTTCAGCCTTTTAAAATTTGATAGTAATATATTCGGTTTAAACTCTGAGCTATTATCACATAATATACTATACTGTAGCATCCAAGTTCCTGCTGTACTTTGTTTTATCTGTCCAGCAAGATAAGGCTATTCTAGCCACATACAGGTCAGCAACAGCTCATCGTAAGAGACATATCTAGTAATAAAAGATAGCAAACAGAGAAATAAGGAAAAGAGCCATACTGCCGACACAAGATATGCATACCAGAGGGAGGTCTGCATATAGTGACACTGCTCTTTCTAGTACTACATTCAGCAAAGTTTTTTAGTATGGTTTAACAAGGAAACAAAGCCTACGGAAATATAATCACCACCCATCTTATTTTAGACTTATTCTAAGACCAGTAGCCAGTTCAACTAAATCTAACAGAAACAGGAAACCTGCATTTAGTTTTGTCACAAAGCGAGTTGTGGCCAACTGATGACACGCACATTAATATCCCAAACAATGCAGCAATTCCAACAGCCTAAGCCAGTTGCTAGTGCTGCTGTCTCTACTCTCTTCCCTACAGTATGCTCCTGTCCATTTCTCCATAGAGCTTAGATGAGTTCTGAAGCAATTTCAGTTGTCCACTGGGTTAGCATGCTAATCTGACAAGAAGAGTGACAAAGCAAACAGAAATGGCTTAATGCAGGGTCAGACAAGTATAAGAGTTAGTTCAAATGAGGGAAAAGAAATGCAGCAGCCAGCAGATCAATAATGTAGAGTGGTGTGGAACTGTAGTCCAAGGCAAAATTTGCAGCATCTGCCTTACTACATCTCTTTTCTATAGCTTTCTGGCTCATGATGGCAAGCTGTCAGAACACAAGCAGCTTTGAAACAGGTATAGATTCTGTCCCTAAAAAATTATTAAACATAAGAGAAGTGGAGGAGTGGGGGAAAGCACTGCAGGTAAGAAAGAAAGAAACAGAGAAAGGCAGAGTATGGGAGCTGTAGGGACAGAACACAAAACTGCATGGAATTTTAAAATATTCATACTTCTATTCAGAGAACAGCTCTTGTCACAGCTGGTGAGCAAGCCTTACAGGGGAGGGACTACACTAGACCTGCTGTTTGCAAACAGAGATGGGCTGGTGGGAGATGTGGTGCTTGGAGGCCGTCTAGGGCATAGTGATCATGAAATTATAGAATTTTCGATATTTGGTGAAACAAGGAGGGGCATCAATAAAACTTCCACACTGGACTTCCAGGGGGCAGACTTTGGCCTATTCAAGAGTCTTATTCGGAAAGTTCCCTGGGAAGCAGCCCTTAAAAACAAAGGAGTCCAGGAAGGATGGGCATGCTTCAAAACCGGAATCTTGAAGGCAGAAGACACAGACTGTTCCTATGTGCCGAAAGATGAGCTGACAAGGAAAATGACCAGCCTGGATGGGCAAGGAGCTTTTGAAGGAACTATGGAAAAAAAAGAGGTGGTATCACCTTTGGAAGGAGGGTCAGGTATCTCAGGAAATGCTTAAGGGAATTGCTAGGTCACGTAGGAAAAAAATTAGAAAGGCCAAAGCCCAGACAGAACTCAATCTGGCCACTTCTGTAAATAAATAAAAAAAAAATTATAAATACATTAATGGCAAAAGGAAGGGCAAGGACAACCTCCATTCTCTATTAGATGTGGGAGGGAATTTAGTAACTAAAGATGAGGAAAAGGCAGAGGTACTTAAGACCTTCTTTGCCTCAGTTTTCAACAGAAAGGCAGATTGTCCTCAGGACAAATGTCCTCCTGGGCTGGTAGATGGTGTCAGGGAGCAGCACAGTCCCCCTGCTATCCAGAAGGAAGCAGTCAGAGACCTGCTGAGCCACTTAGATGCTCACAGATCTATGGAACTAGATGGGATTCATCCTAGGCTGATGAGGGATCTGGCAGATGAGCTTGCAAAGCCTCTCTCCATCATTTACTATCAGTCCTGGCTCCCCAGGGAGGTCACAGATGACTGGAAGCTGGCCAATGTGACGCCCATCCACAAGAAGGGCTGAAAGGAGGATCCAGGTAACTACAGGCCTGTCAGCCTGAGCTCGGTTCCTGGCAAGATTATGGAAGAGATCATCTTGAGTGTCATCACACAGCACCTACAGGAGGGCCAGGGGATCAGACCCAGCCAGCATGGCTTTAGGAGGGGCAGGTCATGCTTGACCAACCTGATCTCCTTTTATGACCAGGTGACCTGCCTGGGGGATGCAGGGAAGGCTGTGGATGTTGTCTATTTAGCCTTCACTAAGGCCTTTGACACTGTCTCACTCTTGACACAGCACACTCTTGGAAAAGCTGGCAGCCCACGGCTTGGACAGGTGCACTCTTTGCTGGGTTAAGAACTGGCTGGATGGCCAGGCCCAGAGTGGTGGCGAACAGCGCTGCATCCAGCTGGTGGCCAGTCACTAGTGGTGTCCCTCAGGGGTCTGTGCTGGGGCCAGTCCTGTTTAATATCTTCACTGATGATCTAGATGAGGGGATTGAGTCCACCATCAGTAAATCTGCAGATGACACTAAGCTGGGAGCATGTGTCAATCTGTTGGAGGGTAGGAGGGCTCTGCAAAGGGACCTGGACAGGCTGGACAGATGGGTCAAGTCCAACAACATGAAGTTTAACAAGTCCAAGTGTCGAGTCCTGCACTTTGGCTACAACAATGCCCTGCAGCACTACAGGATGGGGACAGAGTGGCTGGGCAGTGTCCAAGGCACAAGGGGNGCTGGACAGTGTCCAGGCAAAAAGGGACCTGGGGGTACTGGTCAACAGCCAAGTGAACATGAGCCAGCAGTGTGCCCAGGTGGCCAATGGCATCCTGGCTTGTATCGGAAATAGTGTGGCCAGCAGGAACAGGGAAGTCATTCTTCCCCTGTACTCTGCACTGTTAAGGCCACTCCTTGAGTACTGTGTCCAGTTCTGCGCCCCTCAATTTAGGAAGGACGTTGAGATGCTCCAATGCATCCAGAGGAGGGCAACAAGGCTGGTGAAGGGCTTGGAACACGAGCCCTATAAAGAATGGCTGAGGGAGGGCTGTTTAGCCTGGAAAAAAAGAGACTCGGGGTGACCTTATCACTCTCTACAACTACCTGAAAGGTGGTTGTAGTCAGGTGGGGGTCAGTCTCTTCTCCCAGGCAGCCACTGACAGAACAAGAGGACACAGTCTTAAGCTGCACCAGGAGAAGCTGAGATTAGACATCTGAAAAATATTCTTCACTGAAAGAGTGAGTGGGTGCTGGAATCATCTGCCCAGAAAGGTGGTGGAGTCACCATTCCTGGACATGCTTAAAAAAAGACTGGATGTGGCCCTTAGTGCCATGGTTTAGCTGATGAGGAGGAGGTGTTAGGTTAGGTCATAGGTTGGAATTGATGATCTCAAAGATCTTTTCCAACCTAGTTCATTCTCTGATTCTGTGAACAGTGTTTATATACACAGATAACTTTTATATCACCATTGAAATAAAACTGCCCCATCAGAGAACACAATCATCACCTCACAAGAAATGTGTAGGTTACACCAGAAATAGTTTTTGCTATTAACCTTGCGAAGTGATTTCAGTATCAATGGATAAACCAAAACCTTAAACCAATCCAATATTCCTGCACAAATTTTACAAATGTTGGAACAGTATTTCAGAATCTAATCAACAAGGTGACATTTTATTAGGTATTGCAGCACTAGTTTCTCAAGTGGCAGTATGATAGTTCTTCTTGTAAGGCTGGTGACCAAGCTGGTTGAAATGAGCATACAAACACCACTGTTAGCAGAGCGAAGATGACAGACAAGCACAGCCCCTTTGATGCAAGCCCTGTCTCAGACTGGTACAAGATGACGGCACCTCTAGTTACTCCCCCATAGCAGGCCTTTTAGGAGCTGATTGATGGGTTCACACAGGGAATCTGAAGAAATAACTAGCTTCTCTTTAGTGTCATTCCTGCTACTTCGGAATCTTCCAACAAAAAAAACCCATCTGAAAGTCACTAAGTTTTGTTCTGCTGTTGACTGAAGTAGAGGTTTCATTTTAATTCTATAGTTTTAAGATATTGCATGTTTGTATCACAGAAGTTCTTATGAAAATAGTTTGTAGCCCAAATCACTTCCAGAGCTTGAGCAAACTCCCCTATCACAGCCAGGAACATGTATCACAGCCAGGAACATGTATATGAATGTCTGAGTAGTTTACCACCTTGTGACAAACAGATGCTGCAAAGATCAGTTAACAATTGCAGGCAGCTAATTCTATGGCATGCAGGTGGTTTAAAGTAACTACACCGGTTAACTCTAAGAACAGAGTGGTTGCTTACCAGGTATCTTGTTCACTTAGCAGTGTAAATCTTACACCTGAAATGAGGCAGACACACTGAAAAGTAGCTGAGCATGTCTTAATGACAGTCAATTGCCAAATGCAAAAGGAATAGATCAGTTATTTATTAACTCATTCTCCGTTTTACTGCCACAATTATTTTAATACAGCTTCAGATAAACCACCCCAGAGAAAAAAAAAATCTAGTATTTTAGTATGAGAGAGCTTGGATACACTTCAACAACCACAGTAAACAAAAGCTCTTGCTTAGGAACAAATGAAAACAACGGATTACGTGCTCAGAGGGAAAGCATCTTGCTTCTTTGCAAGTGCCTCTTTTAGGATCCCTTCATTGCTTCTTAGTTAGTACTCAAACGATGATGGGAAGTAGAACTCATGCTACAGTAATTTTACCCTCCAGCTCTAAATTCCAAACCAGTAGACTGAGTTGATTCTCCAAATTCCTCTGCCTCCCTTAACAGCTTCCTCTTTATCTGGGTGTAACTCTGCAGTCAGTTTCCTTAGACAAGGCACTGCCACAGCTTTGCTATTGTCCACTTTAGCCCAGCTTCAACACCACCCTTCCTTGTATACCTGTGTTCATTTCAGGGCTCAGCAGTAAAGCTACTGTCTCCCTTCTCACTCATATGCAATGAGCTACACCAAGAAATGGATCTAGCACAGTACTACACTCATCCAAGCACCACTACGTGGCAGGAGACTAGGGCTACAAAAGACATAGGAAAGAAAAGGCTTATTCTTTTCAGCAATAGGCTGCACCTGTGGCACTAAACAAAAACAAAAAACAAAAACAAACAAACAAAACCAAAACAAAAAACCAGCTCTGGAACCACAGCACAGGTGATGATACAGCTGAGCCAGTCTTTGGCTAAGAGAGCTGACTTGCTTCCTTCTCCCCTTCCTGACTCTCTGTGAATAGGGCAAGGAAAGTTCAGTTACTGGCTGCAAAGTCAGGTGCACACTACTGAACATGAGGAAAGCTTCCAGGCTTTTCTTACCCCTAGACAAAACTCAGTGTTCCTTCCACTGACATTTGCCTTGAAAAGCTGATCTGGTTCAAAACTAAAAATGGGTCTAAAAAGAGGGTAGAGAGAGGTTAAGAATTTCCTTACTTGCTCACCTAAGCACCACTATAGCCCAAGAAAGGTGACAGAGGAAAAGAACTGCAGTAGTAGTCCTCTGAACCGTCATATAAAAACTGAATGCTAAAGAAAAATCTCTTACATTAATCTGCCTGCTGTCTCTGATGAGTAGACTCTCCTTCCCACACAGTTCCACCTCCTTAGCCAAAGGGGCTCTTGCACTCTTTTGAGCATATCTACTATTTGTTTAGTTTTGTTTTTCAAATCATCTTTGTGAGTTGAGCTGGCTCTCCGAAGGATCACACAAGCAGTGATGCTAACAGCTAAGAAGCAGCAGAGTTCATAGTTGAGACAAGAAGTGGTAACAAGGTCTATTCATTTTGGCAGCAGATAAACCCTGGATTAATTCAACAATCTCACAGAACTATTTTTCTTGTAGTTGCTGGTGATCAATCAGTCCACCACACACAGAGATGAAGACCTATTTCCCTTTGATATCTTGCTCTCGCTAATCTTCCTAGACCCAGTTTCCTCTCTTGCAAGTACTCCAGACTGTGGAAAGCACAGCCACAAGGCCAAATCACCAGATTCAGCCACAAAGTAAAAAGTTAACCTAAAAAGAAGGTAATTTTCTACTGCATTAGTAGGTGGATCCAGATCATGGCAGACTATCCAAGTCACCACAAGGTAAGGTGAGCAAGAACTCCTCCTTTCATATGTAACCAACTATGTCAGCGTGGATGTCCATTAAACCAGTGCCACAATACCAACTGAGCTGAAAAAAGCTTCCTGCTTTCTTACCTTCCTTCAGAAAAACAAACAAAAATAAATCGCAAAGATAGAGTAACACAGTTGCAAATAATGGGCAAGTCTCAATAATATAGATTATATATATGATTATTATATATATGCATTATATATAAAAACAGATTATTATCTAGATGATACATATAAGAACACAGATTTTAAAACTAACCTTGATTTGAACTAGGTAATTACACATTACATATCACAAGATGTATACCTCTAACCTGGTTCATGAGGCACTTTTTGTTCTTTCCAGTAGTCTGCAGAGCTTCCAGATGTTTCATAAGCCCTTTTCTTACCACAGGCTGCAGTTCATTCTCTCTCGCCTCCCTTTCCAACCATAGCAGCTTTATGCAACTCTGGAAAGTGCAGTATTACCCTTTCACAGGCCTAGGCATAACAAGACAGTAACCTAAAGCAAAGATTTTTCTTAACCTCTTCTCAGACAGTTAGGTCTTAGTCAAAACTCTACCTTCAAATGGGAAAGCTTTATTCAAATTCATAGGAAGGACAAACCAAAAAATTCCAAAATGTCACGTATAGAGCAAAGGGAGTTCACATACAAATGTAAGCATGGACAAGAACAGAAGAAAAACAACCTCCAAAATCCTTCATTATGCCTACGTAATTTTGGGAAAAGTAATAAAAATGGCTCTTTTAAAGCTGATTCAGCTTCAACACTTAAACATTTTCAACAGCATATTTGAATCCAATGATGTAAACTTTTCCTTTCTACATAACAACTAGCACAGGCCTACAAAGTTAAAGGAGCCGTTCAGCTTTACCATATTTCAGTTTGTATAGCGCTACTCCACTGTGAACTGTAGGTTTTAAAAACAAGTAAAAATTATTTCCAAGTAAAATTAATCTGCTACATTTAAGCCTGTAAAAGAACTTCTTCATGTTCTGCATGGTCACACACAACTTAGAAACTGCCACATGTTCATAATAACAAGGCTTTAGATGAAACTGGGGGTGGGGTTGGGTTAGATTTTTTTGAGTGGCAAGGTGTTCGGGGTTTCTTCTAAACAAAGTGTTAGTACAAGGGTGCACACTAGCAGTCTCATGAAACCATTTGTATGGACATATACTTACAGTCTGTTCATTCCAGTTAACAAGTTCTAAGAAGCTAAGAGGACGTTCTTATACAACACCTAATATCTGCTCTTTTGGGATTAAACCATCATTGAAAGGGTCTCAAAGCAAGGTATAAGTAGTACAGACCAGTACTCTGGTTTTCAGCACAAACAAGTTCTCAAGCTATCACAGGGTATTAACACCAGCTCTGGCAGGATGAAAACCAGTTTAGCCAAGAAGTACTATTACATACTTAGAGAAAATAAGGGCAAAAGACTCTGGTCATACACATTACTAGCTAATAACAGCTTCTGTTCTGGAGCAAAGTGCAGAGACACTGGAAATATTTTACAAAGAGGACTGAAAAATAAATTCAATTGCTTAATTTCAACATTTGAGAGTCTCCTAGGCAAGTGAAATGGTTGACTAGACAGCTTACTTTACTCTAGAGAGTGAGGAGAATTAGATCACCAAGCAATTATATTTTCTTTCATCATCACCTCCTAATAAGAAAAACTTTGAGATGCTCTTGGTCTAGGAGCAGCAACTATCTGCTGAAATTGAAAGGCAAGTGAAAGTCCATTACGCAAAAAGCTCAGAGGGTTGCTGAAGTAACACATTCAAGAAAAGCAGGTGGACATGCTCATGGAAAACGCAGCAATACTGATCCTAAAAAGACATTTAGATAGGCTACAACTGACAAGTTATGTTGGTGGCAAGAAATCTGACCATTGCAAAACTATTACTTGAGGTATCCTTAAGTTCAAGAGCATTCTCTGGTGGATTCCAGCAAACATACTCTAATATAAAAAAAATTCTGGTTAATGCATATAATTCCAAAAAAAATACTCCAGCTCTTATGTTCACAGAAATCTTGTATCACACCGAGTTTATTCTCACATGGTACATTGCTGGTAACAAACATTTAAGTAAAGAAGATTTTATCATCATACAGAAAAAGAGCTAAAGGAAAAAAATGACAGACTTTCTGTCACCAACTGCAGAAACAGACAATTCTCATATGCCAAGAGTATTCATCCTAGCTCAGACCAAAGTCCATCTCAACTTCAACTGGTGGCCAAAGGCGGATGGATAGGGAAGAGTGGATGAAGACACCAACTCCCACTGACAATCAAAATGAAAGACACCATCAACCATAAAGGCAAAGGTCTCAGAGGTACAGCCCTAGGCAGCATGCACCACACATGCTTCTAAATGCATTTGCAAACTCCTAGAATGCTTTGAAAATATTCAGATTAAAGGATTTTTCCTGGTAAACTCTCACAGTAGTCAGTATTCCACAATACTTGTATTTTTCTCTTAAAACTCCGTAGCTACTGTCCCACTGCTACAATGTAAAAACCACACAGATTTATGGCAATGTTGTTTGAGTACCTGAAATACTGCCATGCTATTTCAGGTCTCTCCCATAACAGAAAACTAACTAGATCCTAAACCAGCTCCAATTATACAGGGAACCATTTTTACATATTAAAAAATACAGTTAACAGCCAGATTAGAAGCAATCCCATGTTCATAAAGCTACCATGCCTGAAGTACCAGAAAGAGAAAAAAGTCAGTGAATGCCAACGACCAACGAAAAAGGGAATGCAAACAGACAAGAACTGTTGAGCACAAGGCAATCTTGCACAGTCAGTTTCTGTGGCTGTCATTTTAAGAGACTGAGATCATCCTGAATTCCTATTTAAGCAGATGAAAGCATGTGGAATCACAATGCAGAGAAGACACATGCAGGTGTCTTGTAGAACTGCAGGGGCTTTTCATTGGTTTGCTTATGGATCACACAATCTACTTTGTTTTTTAGTGCTGAAAGAGTAGCTACATGTTAACATCTGTCCTCAGCTGAGTCTCTTACTTTTCTCCTACAGTTTGTTTACAACTAATTGCTGAGTCACCAAGAGCTGAGCCATTTCCAAAGACTCTAAATCAAATACCAGAAACAAATTTCATGATTGCTATGAAATCTACATGGTCTGTGAAGCCAATGGCATATTTTCGCTGGCTGGAATGCTGTGCAAAACCACCACAGGAACTGAAGAGGACAGTCACCATCCACTCTAAATTTCCATCATCAGAACTTTGAGTTCAGTTGCCTTCATCTGAGGAAGAGTAGTAATACCTAGACTACCACCATCATTTTGGCAACAACTGTGCACAACAAAAATTGGCTCTTCAGTACTAGCTCTATTAGAATACTTAAAAGGCTCACAAGAGAGCTAAATAAAAGCAAAACCAACTCACCACTACTGACATATTCAATTCACTTCAAGAATGATCATTGCAGTAGTTTTAATTAGCTTCCTGTAGCAACTCAAGAATACAAATCATAGGAATTAAAAAAAAACTAACCAAAAAACCAATAGCAAATTTGTGAGCCGTTTTCCTCTCCGTGTTTCCTTACTCTTCTTATTTGGGTCTTAAGCAGCTGCGACAACTTCAGAAGTGACACACATCCATTCTGTATTCCACATTTCAAGCAACTCAGATGCAAGAGTGCAGCACAGACCATTACGCTGATGATATTTCTTTGTAAAAATTTAATCAGTTTACAATCAATGTACCAAAGCAACTGTAAGCTGCTGTCTCTACCACTTTAATGACCACAGTCTTTAGAGATGCACCAGAATTGGCCACCTGTTCTGACGCACTGTCATTCTGAACTGTGCACTACCATCTCGCATCACTCTGGGCTGACAAACCTCTTCTTACTTCTGAATTTGCACAGATAATCTGTCCTCCGGCTTGATGAACTGTCACTCAAGTAAAAACTCAACAAAAATCAGAATTTTCAGTTATCCTCTACAGCCTAATGCTTCCAACAGGGTCATGGCTGTGATGCATTTTTAAAGATTCACTTCTACTACAGCTGCTACTGCAGTAGCCTAAAAAAGATTTCAGAGTTTAAATGTACATTTAAAAAGCAGATAAAAGTCAAATAGTAGTTGCATCCAGTGTATTTAACAACCTCACGGGTAATGCAACTGTAATGTATAATCATACTCCACCAACAGATAATTTGGTTCATAGGTATGAAGTACTATTACAAAGGTACCCTCAAAATAACATCTAAAATAACAGGTGTGTCATCAAACTTACTAGAGAAGGCATTTAGACAGGTATGAGGAAAACAACAAGGAAAATGCACAATACACAGGAACAATAGTTACCTAAGTTAGCTACGTTGTCCTGACAACAGTTTGATCGAACTATGCTACTCCCATCCACACTAGGCTGAGGAAGCATAAACTATATCGGCAAAGGGGCTTCAAGTAGCAACTCCTATCAGCATATGGCTATGCCAGCAGCATTTGTAAGCATTATTTGTCACACAGCAGCCAGTTACAAATAGAATGGAGTAAATTTTTAAGAAATGTTCAAGGCTAGGTTGGATGGGGCCTTGAGCAATGTGGTCTAGTGGGAGATGTCCCTGCTCATAGCAGGCAGCATTGTGACCAAATCTTCTTTAAGCCCCAGTCCAGCACCTTGACATTCTATGACTCAATACGTTTTTAAAAAGTGACAAGAAATATCTGGAAAAACAGTGGTGTGTGTGTATATATACACATAAAAAAAGAGGTCCCTTTAAACTAGACTGGAAGAGCCAGGGCTTTTAATTTTCCTTCACACAGTTTGCTACAGCAGCTCCAGCCGAGGCCGGAAAGAGCATCCTTGCAGTCTGAGCTGAAGGTAACTCACAGCAGCGAGGCAAAAACTCATCACAAAACTGCGGGGTGGAGTGTGGCCTCACTGCCGCGGGGCTGCAAACCACGGGCACTACCCAGGTATAAGTTTCGTTGTGACAGCGCCTTCTCCCTCCCCGCTGCCCCGCTCGGCCGCAGCAGCCAGGGCCGTGACACAGCCCGAGCTGCCCCGCGACCCGTCAGGCAGGCCCGGAGGCGGCTGCCAGGGGCCCAAGGCCGTCGGGAGACAAGGCCGAGGCCGCGGGCGGGGCCCGGCGCAGAGGCGGGGGGGAGACACCGCCTCTTCCTCGCGCGGAGCCACCACGTCGGCGGCACTGCCAACACTGCGGAAATGGGCGCGGGGAACCGGGCCTTCCTCTCCGCTCCCCGCCCCGCTCCGGCCCGGGCTCACCCACCTGTGTCTCCGATGATGATGTACTTGAAGAGGTACGCGTAGGCCATGGCCGCTCCCGGGCTGTCCCGCTTTCGCTCCGGCGTGACGCGCGCGCTCGCCGCCCGGGCTCGCGCTGCGGAGAGGCGGAAACGGGTTAACGGCCCCCGGGCGGCGCCTCCGCCCGCTCGCTCCCTCCTACCTCCACCCCCGCTGGCGGAGGGGCTCTGCTCGCTCGGTCCTGCTGCCCGCCCTCGTTCCCTCCCGCCGCGGCCCCGCAGGCGCCGAGAAAGGCCGAAGGCAGCGGCGGCGACGAGAACAATAAATAGGCGCCGAGCGGCCCCCGGACCCTCCGGCGACGTCAGCGCCCACCCCCTCACGGCGCCCCGCCTCCGACCCGGAAATGCTGAGGCGCGAGGCCGCCTCCCGCGCGCGTGGGGCGGAGCCTCGCCCCCCGCCCCGCCCCGCCCCGCGGGCCGGAGGGCGGCGGTGGCTGCGCGGGGGCGTCGGGGGCTGCTCTCCCTGAATCCAGAATTGATTAGGCTGGGAAAGATCTCTGGGGTCATCGAGTCCCACACATGACCAAACACCACTATATCAACTAGACAAGGGCACTGAGTGCCACCGCCAGTCTTTCCTTACCAGGGACAGTGACTCCACCACCTCCCTGGGCAGTCCATCCCAATGTGTAAGCACCCTTTCCGTGAAAAAGTTCTTCCTAATCGCCAGCCTAAATCTCCCCTGGCACTGCTTGAGACTATGTCCTGTCATACTGTCGCTGGTTGCCTGGGAGAAGCAGCCGACTCTCACCTAGTTACAACCTCCTTTCAGGGAGTTTTAGAGAGTGGTAAGGTCGTCTCTGAGCCTCCTTTTGCCCAGGCTAAACCCCAGCTCTCTCAGCTACGCCTCACGGGATTTGTACTCTAGACTCGTTGCCCTTCCTTGGACCAGCTCCAGCACTTCAATGTCCTTCCTAAATTGAAGGGCCCAAAGCATAAGCCGCCCTCTAAGAATAGCCAGCAATGAGCTGTTTGGTACAAGTTTATCTTCATCACATAGAAAACCTGAGTTCTGGCCTGAAAGGGTTTTTTTACTTTCTGTTTCTGTCTTTCCTCACTGAACTGAAAGCAACGAGCCAGGAGGGTAACCTGAATTCATAGCTGGTATTTAGGACTTTCTACTTAGAGCTCACATGGGAGTGGTGAGCTGGAAGAGGCTTCAAGGTCTTCCATAGTCTAAGCTGCTTCATGAAGTGTCCCGTGTACCCTGACCTTTGGACGTGGAGCAGTCAAAGGCAGCCTGGCTCACGGATCGCATCCACACTGAGGCTACATCAGATGCCTGGCAAAGGTGAATGTGGCAGGACACTTCAGTCAGATCATACTGATGATGCTCTGGGTTTCCCTTCATCTCAGCTCTTTGTTGATTGTGGATTGGGGGGACTGTTGAAGAGCCATTGGCACGTTCTTCATATAAACTCACATTTTGCTCCCATTCTGGCTGTCTGGTAGCTTTTAACTTTATAGAGATTTTTATTTGTGGTCAACAGCTTGGACAACATTGACCTACATGGCTTCTAACAGGTGTGCATCCAACTTACTTGTAAAAACCTTCAATAAAGCTGATTGTGTCAAATCCTGTTGCCATATTTCATGACCTGAAACCCAAGGTGAAGCTTTTAAAAAAAAAATTTTCCTGTCTACTGTGAATGTGCAAAAAAATGCCCCCAACAACACCATAAAGTAGAAGGAGCTCCTTTATATATTATAAACATATCTACCTTTTCCACGTGAAAAATTCACATTTTCAATGGCCACTTGTCAGATGTTTGCCTCCTATTTTGTATTTTTTTCTCCTCTGTAGTTCTCCCAATTTCTCAACTATTTATTAAGTGTGGAGCCCAAAACAACAGTTCTCATGTGTCTCTAACCAGCCTCATCACCTCAAAACTGCCAAACTACTATCTCCAGTCTTGCCCCTCTCTGAATGTATTTTTTTTCTTTTTTAATCAACAACATCTGAATTTGATTTTTGATACTAGATCACTATTCTAGACAGTTACTACTCAAATGTATCCGTACATTTGGTATCTCCTTATTAGCACTGTTTTTCCCCTTGCTAAATTTCAATAATTTTGATCATGGCCACTCAGTTTAGCAAAAATATTAGATTTTTTCTCTTCTCATATTATCTCTGCCATTTTGTTACCCAGGTTGTTCATGATAATATTGAATAGGTCTTGCATGGACAGGACAGAACACTGAAAAGTGGCAAGTGAAATTTTCTCCTAGTTTGAAAACCCTCTCCACACAAATCTTATTTTATTTGCAAGTAGTTTCAATGTACATTTTTGTTAATAAAAACATTATCCAGAATGAGTTTTCTCAGAGAAACAGGTTTTTGCCTCTCTTCCTATGAAAGTTAGGCTTCTCTTTTCACATATCCCTGTGTATCTCTGTTTCCTGCCCTAATAATGATCATGAAATCTGGCATCTGGATGGAACAGGGTACCTCAGCTGAAGAAAAGGCTCAAGTTGGGGTCAGCTGTCAAACCCAATCAAGAATTCACGCTAAAAGAAGTCTCAAGTGCTCCCTCAGCAGCTAAGCCCTTCAGCTGGCATTCATGCTGTTGGCATGAGTTTGTGTGACCTCAACCACTGGAAACAAAGCTGTAGGAGATCAGGCCGTAAGCAGATAAGATGTCATCCAGTATAAGTAAAGGTTGCTGCTGCTAGAGATGGGGCAGTTCTGCTCCTCCTAATCTGCTCCTCCCTTGTCCTGGCACTGTCAGAGTTATCTGCTGAACAGGAGAAGTGGCTAAGATGTCATTTTTTCACATTAGCTTTCAGGCAAAATCATCCTGGGTCCCACAGCCACACCAACAAACTAAATATCCTCATCAGTTGGATCCCATCTCTGTCCAGCCATCCTCACTGCTCCCAAAGGGTCCTGTGGTTGTGAAGGCTAAAGCCCACTCTGTGAGGTCAGTCATGCAGACAGGTATCAACTCTCAGGATGAGCTCCCTCGTTTAGCTGCCTCTCCTGTGACTGGCAGGATCAAGGAGAACTGTGTGGGCTTTTGTGTCCTTCACCTTTCCTCAAGAGCCCTGTTGCTGTTCATGACATGCTTCAAGTCTCCATTAGTACTATTAGGGATTCCTACATGATTGAGCCACGAAGGGTATTACTCAGGGTTGGTCAAGTCTTGACAATCTGTCCTCAACATCCCAGGGTGATAAGTTTCAAGTGTGTTTGATGGTGACAGACTTTTTAATAGGGACTGTAGCAATAGGATAAGGGGTAATGGTTTTAAACTAAGAGAAGGGAGATTTAGACTAGATATGTGGAAGAATTTTTTTTTAGTATGAGGTTAGTGGAGCACTGGAAAAGGGTGCCTAGAGAGGTGGTAGATGTCCCATCCCTGGCAAAATTCAAGATCAGGTTGGACAGGGCTCTGAGCAACCTGATCGAGTTGAAGATGTTTCTGCTTGTTACAGGGTAGGTTGGACTCAAAGGCCTTTAAATGACCTTTAGAGGTCCTTTCCAACCCAAATTATTTTATCATTGTATGAGTGCATGATTCTATGATTCTCTTTACCTCACTGATGCAATTTGGTCTCTTAGTTCCCAAATTGTGCGATCTTCTAGACTTCCAGGCAAGCCAAATTGGCCTGATGTGATTGAATGAGATCTGGTAAGGAAAGAGAATTCTGTTTTGTAGAACTGACATTTGCTGATGGGGAGAAAATACAGGCAGTGCAGAATCCCCAGTGGAATGTAAGGTGCCTTTAACATCATGGCTGAGCTGTCTGACAGCCGGCAGGTGGGTCTGACAGTTCAGAGGGAAGGCTGCCCTGCCTGTTTGTACTTTGGCAGCCTGGTGAGCCAGGCAGGTAACCAGCTTGCAGGTGACTCACATGGCAGGGCAATGCCCCACTGACGTCCTCAGTGGTCACTCAGCTTGGGCCAACAGCTGCACAGTGGACAGATAGCCAGGCCTCTGCTGGTTAGCCAGGCAGCCAGGCTGCTCTCTGGAGTATTTCAGTCATTTGTGGTGGTTAGAGATGGTTATTGAATCAGTGTTTGGTAGAGGCTTGCAAGGATAATATTCAAGGGTTTGTTGCTTATGCTGTCCTATGGTAAGTACAAGCTAATTTGCTGCTGGAGAAGAGACTCTATTCCTAAGTTACTGGGTGCTATCAGCTGTTCTACAAATCTGAGATGCCTCTGACTAGAGATTAATGCAAAATTGATTTTCCTCAAGTTATGTGTGACATATATCACATTAAGTACTAATAAGAGGCATGCAAATAGCTACTGTAGTCCTTTCCAGTTTTTTTGCTTCTCACCAAATTTACCTTTTCCAGAGACATTAATATCTTCTTTTGTTAAGCATTAATACTTTAATAGAAGGCTATCATGTAGTCAGACTCACTTATTAAAGAATAAAATTAGCCAGTTGATATAAAAAAAAATTGGTTATTCAGTATTGAAGAATTGCAGAGGACTGTTTTTCCTTTACTTTCTTTTTTTTTCGTTAATGTTCTTGTGAATACTCATCTGTTAATGATTTTAGATCACATGATGAAATACTTCACTATGATGACTGTGTTGGTATTATATTCTGGCAAGTTTGGGAAAGTTTCTAGATACATTTCAGAAAACTATAACTTGCTGTTTTTTCTGCATCACTCAGTTTTTTCCTGAATTTTCCACTTTGCATACTCACTTGGGGTTTATAGAAAAGCCTTAGGCTTTGCAGGATCCTTACCACCAACAATACTATTTAGGAAAGAGGCTTGGAGTCATCCAAAGCTCGACATACTCTCCAGAGCAAAGCATTAGACTGGATTTTTTCAATGGAAATTAAAACACAAAAGCAGAAATCTGGCATAACTTTTGAATACAACCATTTTAATTATATTTTGTACAGTAGTATCATTTAACTGTTAGAAGTAAATCTCTACCCACACTTCAGTCTAGCTTAAAATTTTTATATCATTCAGTTGTGCGGTTAAATTTTCTATACAGATGCTGAGTAGGAAATGTTATTTTCTGGTGCCTGTCATTTAATTTGTCTGCATGTACTTCTTCTGAACATTAAGTGTATGCTACAAATATTCTTATCTGGGAGTTTTATTAAGATTAGAGTTGTATTATACTTAAGTAACAAGGCAATATACAGCATATTTTATTTATTATAAATGTTGAGAATGGGAACCCATATGGAAATAAATATAGAGAGCAGATCCTGAAAGACAGCAGTCAAATATGTCTAAATCTTAATGAAGATCTGCCTTTGTAAAGAGAATTTCTAAATACGTTTTAAGCCTATAAAGGTGAACGTAAGCCTATAAAGAAGACAACTTCTGAATTGAGTAGGTGGAAATCCGTGCCTATGAGTGATGTGTGGCTTGGGCTTTGCAGGTCCTAGACCAGGCAGCGTTGGCTGAGATTTCAGCTAACAGCTGGATATGTGTGCATTACATTGTTACTTTTAATCTGGTGAAAAAAGAGGTTTGGAAATCAGTTTCTTTTTTAAAACATTCCTTTAGAATAGTGTAGTATTTAACTAGCAGCTTAAGTTAAATGCTCTTGGCTAAACATTAAAAATAAAATGCCACATTTCTCCAGTCACTGTAATTATAGAATGTTTTATTACAGTTCAGTTATATCGATAAGTAACTTTTGGAAATGAAAATTCAGTTCTAATAGCATTTTTTGTTTTCAAAATATAATCTTGAGACTACATTTTTAATGCAGTGCAGCAAAAAGTATAGTTCAGTTTCCAGCTGTTTTCCGTATTTTAGGTTTTTGGTCTCCTGGAAATATTTGCATGACCTCTGCTTTATCCCTGTTTATTTACTAGTGGCCTTTGCCACTGTTATAATTTCACCCTGTTTTTCCTTGCAAATAACCTTGTTTTTCACTGCCTTGATGTAATAATAAAGATTTTGATAAGACAGCATGTGATAAATTTTAATACACTCTTCCCATAAAAACAGGGAAAACAATAGGATCCTTGAAATAACCTTGAAATGCTTAACAAACTAACTGAAAAGATAAGTTGATTTTTTTTTTTAATTATTCTCAGGAGCATTAGAAAATATGTTCATGTGTAATAAGATTCACAAAAGCATGGAGTAGTAGTGCTAAACAATGTCAGAGATCCATGCAGAACTCTACTTAAACTGGTATCAAGGTGAATTTTCAGTATTATTTTACTTTAGAGACAGAATTTTTCTTAATTTTTTTTAGATCTCTTTTAAAAGTTTTTTGGCAATGGTTTGATAAAGAGAAAGTGGAAGCTAAAGCTCTCACACAGGCTCAAAGGAAGTGAAAAGAATCGTGAAGCCTTCCTGTTTACTCACAGCAGGGAGTGAGACAACTTTAAGGAAACTGGTTTGCTTAAAAAGGATAGGAGTTGGCAAGCTTGGTCACATTTTTTTTAAGTGAGAAGTATTTAATGGTTAAAAATAATATTTAAAATTTATTTTCTTCTTCTCTTCTAGTAGTAATGATTTTTTTCTTTTTCATACACCCCAATTGATGTTTTTTGATGGCTAATAGAAAGTATGGAACTGTCTAAGACTCTGAAAGTCAGCAGAGTTGCTAAAGGATTTGTGTTGAGGAAATCTTAGGGACACTGTTGCAGAAGTGATCTTTTTCCACCAAGATATTAGCAGATAACCTACCCTACGTTTTTGTCTAAAAGATGTAATAGCAATTTCTGGTAATTCTAACAAAACTGTTTGTATCTAAACTATATCTAAAATTATGTTAAATGATTTAAGTTTCTATTGAAATTACTTAAAATTTAACAAAACAAAATAGCATGAAACTGGAGGTTTGTTTCTCTTTTAAGTACTTCTTCATTATGCTTTCCACTGAATAAGCTTCATCATAAATATTTTTAATCAGAAGATGTTTTGCTTTAGAAATACATATGTAGGCCCCTTTGAAATTCAGCCATTGTTGATGTAGAGGGCAGCACGTGCATCTGCATGTATGTTCCTTCATGTGATTGAGTGCTTTTCAAGACTCCAGCCATCTTAAGGTTATTGCAGCACAATTTCCGTCACTTGTCTTCAGGTTGTGAAGGTCACACCAAAGCTGTTATTGCCCACATGAGCTGTGCCATTGTAGCCTTACACTGTAGGCTAAGGAGTCTTTAATTCCACAAATTAGAAGGTGGGCAAGTATTAATTTTTTTCTCTTAATTCAGATGCCTACATCCATTCATACACTGTTTGAGAAAGGTAAACAGTACCTCCTAGAATGGAAAAAACCCCAAGAGAAAGAATTTCAATGGAGCATACCCCCTCCAAGTGCCTCCTGCCATCAGCTTCAATTCATTTTAGGTGTCAAATGGGTGTAGGTGTTCATTCTTACATGTTTATTGAGAACATCTTGTTGCTATGGTCATGAGATGTATAGTATGAATGTTTGGATGTCAAGTATTCTGTCTTATGTTTCATGGCAAAAACTGTAGCAGAAAAGCGATTTTCCTGGCTTCAGGGCCCAGTTGATTTTCATCAGATTTCTCTTTGGCAGAGAGTCTCTTTTAGTTCTATAGTTTACCACTTTAAAAGGGGGATTTTTCAATCCTTTATTTCCCCTTCACAACAGAAAGAAGGCTTGTAGCACATCTTTACTTAAGGAAGCTCTTGTCTGCTAAACTGAAACTCAGATTATATCAATAACCACTGTAAGTCTATCTTTTTTAACGGTGAAGCTTGTTTAGTTATCACAACCTTTGTGTCATCATAATTACTTAGCATAGAAAATGGTTGCAGTTAGTGGCAATGCCAAGCCCTCATCCCCATAAAGCTTGTCCTGTGGTATGGTATGTTGACAGTCCTCCAAGACCTATCCCTATTTACCTTTTTTTTTTTCCTGCTGTGTGTCTCAATCCTATTTTCTTAATTTTCTTCAGAATGACTTTAATTTATGTTCTGTAGTCAAAAATTACGTGAGAATTGACAACGTGGCTTTCTGGATAACAATTTCAGTCATGGTATTTTCTTCCCATGTTTTCAAAAGGTAAGATGACCAGTCTTTTTACAGAACTTCTTGGTGCTGTAGGAAAGAAATGCACAGTATATAGTACTTTAGGAAGTATGAGCACAGGGTAGTCTACAGACTATGAAAAGTAATCTAGTGTTTCAGAAATAAGCCCCAAACTTCCTCCTTTTAGGAAATCAGCCATTTAACAACTGGCTAAGGCCATAAAACGATGGAGTCAGCATGCCACCTTATGTCCTGTAGGGATTGGGAGCCTATTGCTAGTACTCCTTTTGGTGGTTTTCTTTGACAGAGACAACAGAGGAGCATACAGGGAAGAGCCTAAATTAATTTTTCCATGAGCAGTTATATGGAAATTTTCCATAGTTCTTCTTACCATGCACATGAACTCAGCCACATGATGGGGAAAAGCAGAGCTGTCCCTGACAAAAAGAGCGACCATGACCATACTTGATAAATTCTTTCTGCAGCAGCAGTCAGGCCATAGCCATCCTCTCATCCTCTCTCGTGTATACTCTGTGTAACACACAGTTAATCGGTCTTTATCTACTCAGTAAATGGGGTGCTGCCATGGTGCATCAGAGTTACCATGCTGAAGGGATGCAATAAAATTCTGCCATGTCTTGGGAATGCAACTTGTCTTGGCACAGAAAGAAATGAAACAGCCAACCTCCCCAGAAAGGTATGGCAGCACTAATCTAATTCATGTGATTTAGATGAAGCAGAGATCAAAATATTTGTATCCTGATGACTCAAATCAAGGTATTAAAGCTGCTGCCTCAAATGAAAGCAATGAAAATGTAAAGTTCCTCTAGTATAATGTCAGGTGAAGCAGAGAAAACGCATAGAAAGGCTTAGGAGAATTATAAAGTTTGTGGCAAATGTAAATGGAGAAAGTGATGCAATGCTCAGTTTAAGTAGTATAATATGCATAAAACAAAAACAACTGTTTTGGAAAAAAATATGGTTGATTACAGTAGATGTTGAAACGAAGAAGAAAAAAAGAAAAGATAACTACAGATCTATTATGCAAATGGGCCAGTTTCCAAAACAAAGGGTCCGTACAGAGATTCACAGTCTTATTACCATTTCCCAGTAAATTAATCCCTAATTTATCTGAATTAAGTCTGCTTCTTGTTCCAGTTTTACTGGAAAAAGAAGTGTAATTGGGATCTTTTTGAGCATTAACTGGATGGCTTACTGAACATTCCATTCATTCTGTGGCTCCTTCTTTCAGGTTTTGTCTTAATAAGTTGATTTTTCTGTCAGTAATTTGCATTTAAATTATGAAAAATAATGAAGATTTTAGCTGTATGTACTTTCTTAGATGAAAATTTTGCTGTAATAACAATGGGAAATATTTATTTTATGTAAGTCAGTTTGGAACATGGATTTTTCTCATTGTTTGGAATAGTTCAGTAGTTCAGCTTTACAAGTGCTAGGTTTATGAGTGTCTCTTAAAACAGGCAAACATTTTATCCTATACCTCAGATAAAGATCAAATAGGTTTAAATACCAGACTTGCAGTAAGCAGATATTTGACCTTATGTTCTGAGGTGAGTAAATTCCATACATTTTTGTATAAATAAGTTGGGCTCGGCCTTTTCTGCAAAAGAGAATCACGGATGCCTAACTGATGCTTAGTAATGTGTGTGATCTAGCTGAGTTTTAGAGAAAAATAGATTTGAACTGACAAACTGACCAGTAAAAAATAGTACTTTGCTGAGCCTTATTTTAAAGTAATTACCTTGCTCTGAATTGAAATTCTGTTAATTTTGTGTGTTGAATGGGAAAAAAATGAAATTACAAATTTAACTCTCATGAGTGCAGTTCGGTGAGGGGTAAAATAAGATACCTTTTACATGTTTATTTGTAATGAGTTACTATGATTAGTATAATTTTTGATAAACAGAAATTATGTAAATCCAAAGAAAGCCGTGACTCAGTGTTGGTGCTGGTTTATATTTGGGGTAAATGAGAAACAAAATGATGTGCTAGAGAAGACTGAAAGCATTTTTAACTGAAGTACTGCCTCAGGCTGGAAGACATAAAAGATGTGTCTCTGTGGCATTAAATCATTTTGGAAATGTACGTGTTACGCATCAGGAATAGCAGGGAATACTAACATTATTTCAAAAATTTAGTATCTTTGAAATTTACGCAAAGAGAGATATACTCATTGTTCACCAAACCTGCTTCAAATTATATGCGTGAAATACTAGATGTTACCGTTAAAACAGTAACAGTGCTTTCCAGGAAATTTAGAATTTAGAGTGGTTTGGGTTGGAAGGGACCTCAAAGACTGTCTAGTTCCCATGCTCCTCCCATAGGCAGGGGCACTCTGACTAAACCAGGTTGCTCAAACCTCCGTCCATCCTGGCCTTGAACACCTCCAGGGATGGGGAACCCACAGCTTCTGTGGGCAACCTGTTTTATGTATAGATAAATATATATATATATATATAAAAAAATACAACTGTTTGCATGACATAATGAATCCATGACATAATTTTTTTATGTGTATTATCTTCATTTATGGGAAAATCTTTTCTTCTCTCAGAAGAAAATATATATTCCTTATCCCACTCTTTGGAAAATACCCAGTTTTCTGTATTTCCATTTATCCTCTCTCTAATTTTCAAACTATTTAAGAACAGCAGTTTCAGTACTTTTTGCAGTATGTAATATTTGTACAATACTTTTTACAAACTGCTGCCTCTTCGTGGAGGAAATAGTAGGTACTGCAATAAAGATAACATCTCAGAGAGTACATTGCAGAGACCAAGTTGCACATTGTGAATTAAATGCCTTGAAAAGTAACCAAGGAGCATCAGCCCCAGGACTTCAGATTTCAGTTACAGCTGATGAACATGGCTCAGAGTGTATTTAGCGTGTCTTGAACTTAGACTACTGACTAAGCATCTAAATGTGTCGAAGTAAATCAGGTAAGCCCCTGGCGAATTTCCCCAGATGCTGAAGCAAGACCAGATTTTAGACTTTAGTAGAGCTTTTTAAATTCTTCACCAAAGAATAATGGTCTTTACATCTGTCTTTGACTAGGGATCCATTGCTGAAATGAAGGCGGTACAAGGGCAAACATAATCCCTCATCAGAGGAGGCTAACTTGTGGAAGCGCTGGGTGAAAGGGGGAATGAGTTCTCCAGAGCCCTCCTCCAGTGGTGGAACAAGGTCAGTGAGAGCTTCTCAGTCTTTTTTCCTCAAGACAGAACTGTGTAAGGGGAATGGAAGCTTGATACAATACTTTTTGTTATGATTGAGAAATGAAAAATAGAGAAGTATGGAGACTGTAAGAATCACTTAAATTCATCAGAAATTACAAATCTGAGAAAGAACCTTTTTCTAGAGAGTTGCTAGTAACCACAGGAAAGAGGAGCTGCTGGAACCAGAGTGCAAAGGTCTGTTCTAGAGAATCTTTGACAGGATTTGAATATGGAAAAGACATTTCACTGAATAATTTAGCTCCTTTAACCGCATGGATTGTGGCAGCATGCAAACATTTCCTAGAGCTGCAGTTACTCCAGGAAGGTTAAGAAAGGCTGTGGAGTAGTTTACATATAGCAGCCTTCATTGAGAAACAGAGGAAAAAAACTACTTAAAAATTACCAATAGCTCCTTCTTTTTAAGTGGACTGAATATACCCACAAAACTTCACTGATCCTGAAGGTTTACATGTCTTCTGTAATGCCAGAACCATAGATTCTAAATGTTGGAACAGTCAACTGTTCAAGGCAGTATAACAGCTCCCTGAAGTCGCATTTTGGCTTACGTGCTTTTCCTGGCGTGTTAAGTGATACTGGAGCTGGGAAGGAGGAATTGCTGAGAGATTAAACAGCAATAAACCTATCTGTGAACATCAATGGAAAAAACAGGCTTTTCTTTGCAAATAGTAGAGTGATGTCTGTCTCCCAACTAACATCTTCCTCTAGGTATTGTTTTTTCAATTTGCAGTATCTTCTTTTTCAGTTAAATCATTTAAAAAATGTATGTGTAGAAGCACACATATATTCCCATAGTTATACTGCCAGGGATATGAATTAAAAGAGACAAGAAATAGATAGTTTAGATTTATGTAACTAACTCAGGGATAAGCATTGCAACTCCAACACCATTCAGGAAGCCTGAATATTTAAGACGATCGTATGTGTGAATAATAGCTACATAAAATCTGTTCAGACTTTGTAAATAGCAGCTATAGTAACCCCTGTCATTTAGTCTTCTGTGGAGCTTATTCCTGCTTTACTGTAATTATTTTATTGCCAATGAAAGTGATCTGAATAACACAATTGGCTTTTAAAACCTAACTTCACTGTCGTTGTTTCCTACCAGCTACCATTTAAATCTTTGGATGCTCTTACAAATGGCAAAAAGGAAATTCTGAGATAACCATCAACAACCTCCACAACACCACTACAGTTAAACTATGGTGATTTGGTACTTCAGAACATAGAGCTGCTTTCCCCAAACCGTGATTTACAAATAATATTGACAATACGTCAGATATGAAATCTTAAAACCTAAACTATTATGTTTCATTTAACACAGTATTGGCTTTTCATTGTTGCCATGGACCAATACTGACTGCTGACCGCTGATTTTAAGGAGCTGTATGTTTGTGCCCTCCTCCCCAAATCCGTAGAAATTATCAAGGTTATTTTGGCGCAGTTCCCTCAATAAATATAAGAACTGTTATGAATTTCAGAACAACGATGTTTACTCTTTGGTTCAGGTTAATTTAATTTAGTCATACATGTTGACAGTTATTCTAAAGCACACTGCTTTGACATTGCATTTCTTCTAGATATTTGGAGAGTTTGCTTTGACTTATTTAGAAGAAACCTTGAGGAAGGTCAGCAGTCATGGCTGAACCATCACTTTCTTGAGTGACTGTCAAAATAAACAATTTAGGCTAGCATAGGTTATTGAAGTCAGTGTTTCTTTTGCAATCTTCCACGCTAATTGAGAGGCCTACATTACAAAATCTACTTTTGTTATACAGAAGGAAGTGTCAAGATCATTCTTACCATGCCCTCAGTCACATCTTCTGGTTAAATAATGTAAAAACAGTAAAGAAGCTTATAACTGCTAGCTTCTCTCTTTCCAAAACTTCACTTAAAAGTGGAATTACGTTTTTAGGATGAAGAGTTTAAATTCACTTAGGCTATATCATGCAAAGTTTTTTAAGACCTGGGACATTAGTTTGTGACTTGAATTTTCTGCTCTAACAGATTTGTTGTTTCCTTGGTAAAAAATTATGGTTAGCACTTTCTTGCACACTTTCTCAAATATTGTCAAGATTATGGAAAGCTCAGATATCATCGTAGCAGGGGCAATGCAAGCATGTTAGCAAGTTTAACCTCTTGCATCAATAGTATGCCAATGAACCTAAAATCCCTTACATAAGGATGGACTTCAGGGCAATTTCTGTTAAGCAGAGATTTCTTTGAAGAGTCACCAAGTTCCAGATGTTCTTATGATGGCTATAACATTTTTCTGACACTCGCCACATAGTCATCAGTAAGGATAGGGCAACAATAAAGCTGTTCCACACTGAAATATGTATCTCACCCTGAAGTTTTGCATGATATTTTTATCCACTGTTAGAATCTTCATGTGTATTTATTCAACCAAACAGGACTTTTAGGCCTAAAGAAGAGTGCTTTGTTCAACTATTAACCCTAAATCGTAGGCTTTTTCTGGGTCTAAGGATGAGAAGCAAGATTTACCTGCTGAAAGGCCTGGACTTGAGACATCTCTTCCATACCAGTATGTTTTTCTGTAGTTTCTCAGAGTCTGATTTTGGTATACTTTATCATTCTTTTTTGTTTTCCTTGATAATTTCATATATTAGGTAAGACATTATTAAGTCTCCTCTACAGGTTACTGGTCACCTTTCTCACATACAGACTAAGGATCTATTTTAAACCTTCAAAGATGTTCAAATACTCCCATTTGACTATTCTGTAAGCTGTTTTCCTGTACATCTCCAATAAGTGACTTGCTGCTGATTAAAAGCAGCTATTCTCTTTGTTGGTAATCTAAGACACGAATTCTTTCTTCTTCTAGATAGATTCCACCTATATATGCTAAGTGTCCAGTACAATTTCATATCTGTAAACTTACCAGCCGTATTGCCTTTTTAAAATAACCGCCATATAATATTTAAAATCCTTAGGTTACTGTGTTTAGTTTTATCTTGAGTCACGGGGCAGTAGCATTCCTCCAAAATATTGCTGTTACATTTTCAATAACCATGTCCAGAGTCCAACCTGCCACACTAGGGACTTTTTCTGGGGAGACACTTGTCTTTCCTTTTTAGTCTGTCTAAATTATCAGAATGTGATGTTGTCCACAAGTGCTGGACTGATGAAGAACATATTCCACACTCTTAGCAAACTCAATTTTGATACCACACTAGGGAACTACACTCATAGTACTTGCTATTCTTTACTGTACAGTGTTTATAATTTCAGGAACATTGTAGCTATTGATCTAGTGCCAAGCCCAGTTGGGAACAATTAATTACTAACTCAGTAGCCATGGTGCTTAATTCAAATAAAATCTCCATTTATACTTTTCTGATATATTTATGTCCACTGACAGTCTGACACACTGTTTCTTTGCTCTCCAATCTTTCTAGGCATATCCATATAAAATCATCTTCCCGTGGGCTCCAGTAGCCCACAAACCCTCATCTTTCACTCTTATATTTCCAACTAAATTAATAATCCTAATTTATTCACAGTATTTTATGTGCCAGTGTTTTCTGCTTTGTGTCTGTTCACATGTTGTTCTTCTGCATGGCATTTGGGATTATACTACTCTGTAACCCTGTATCTCAGTCACTGGTCCCAAATCTACCTTTCCTAGAATTAACACTCACATTTTTCAGTTATCCAGGATACCCTGGTCAAATCCAACCTTTATTAAGATAAACTAAACTGATTTAAACTGGCTTATCTGTCCATTTACAGGGAGCTATAATTTTATACTGGTTTATTTTATTTGATCTGGTTTTGGTTGCTGACAGGCTTTCTTGGAACAGTATGTCAATTTTAATTTTTCATTATACTGTTTCTGAATTCTACCTTCTCTTTTTTACTCATATGGTAGTTGATTCCATTTTCTAGCTCTTCTTTAAGTAATTTAATATTTGATCCTATGAAAATGGAGTTTTGCTGTAATTCTATGCCGTTTCCTCTCAAATAATACTCAGACTTCTCTAAATATCCTTTCTTCAGCTAATGGAAGAGTTCTCCTATCCCTATGCAAAAATCTTTCAAGTATTCGTTAGATTATACTTGTGAGTAACTAAGTCTTCTGTAGTAGCTTCTTCTGGAGCAATCTGCATCATGTAAATGAGACTCTTAATAGTTCGGCTTCTCCTGTCAGGCCTGTTAAATGTTACAGGTGTCAACTTTTAAAATAGAGGTATATTAATTTGAGGTGTGTAAAAACCCTCATACTATTGCTTGCATGGGTACCTGTCTTTCCTGTCACATTTCCAAAAAACAGATAAACCATGACTAACTGCTCCCCTTTATCTCTTTCTTTCAGTTCAAATCCTGAATGAAATAGAATATTTGTAAATATAATTTGATTTCCCCTTAGAACAGACAAGAGTAGGCTGGACTACTTCAGTTGGAAGAGACCTACAATGATCATCTAGTCCAAATGCCTGAACAATTCAGGGCTGATCAAAACTTAAAGCATGCTGTTAAGGGCATTGTCCAAACACCTCTTACACACTGACAGGCTGGAGGCATCAACCACCTTTCTAGGAAGCCTCTTCTGGGGCTTGACCACTCTCTCAATAAAGAAATGTTTCCTGATGTTCGGTCTAAACCTCTCCCAGCGCAGCTTTGAACCATTCCCACATGTCCTGTCACTGGATACCAAAACTGGAGAATATCAGCACCTCCCTCTCTACTTCCCCTCCTCAGGAAGCTGGAGAGAATAATGGGGTCACCCCTCAGCCTGCTTCTCTCCAGACTAGACAAGCTCAAAGTCTTCAGCTTCCTCTCACACGAAGTCCCTTCCAGCCCTTTCACCAGCTTTGCTGCCCTCCTCTGGGTGCATCCAAGGACCTTCCACATCCTTCTTAAGTTGTGGGGCTCAGAACTGCACATAGCATTCAAGTTGAAGCCACATCAAAACTGAACACAGCAGGATAATCACCTCTTTGGATCAACTGGTGGTACTGTGTTGGATGCATCCCAGAATGGCTTGGGTGCCAGGGCACTCACAGTGCTGGCTCCTGGTGAGCATCCTGTCAACCTGCACCCTCAGACCCCTTTCTGGGGGCTGTTTCCAGCCATTCCTCTCCCAATTTATACTTTTGCCCAGTGTTACTCTGTTTTAGGTGCAGAATCCAGCATTTCAACTTGTTAATTTCATCCCATTAGTCACTGCCCAATGCTCTAACCTATCTGGATCTGTCTGCAAGACCTCTTGTTCCTCAAGAGAGTCAGCAGCACTTCCCAGATTGGTGTCATCAGCAAATTTGCTAGTGCTGCATTCAACGCCTGCCTCCAGGCCATTGGGAAAAGTATGGAACAGACCTGGCCCTAAAATTGAGCCCTGAAGAACACCACTGGTAAGCAGTCCGCAGCCACATGTAGCCCCATTCACTACAACACTTTGAGCTGTGCCTTTCTGCCAATTCTTCACCCTGTGAACCGCCCATCCCACAGTTGGACAACTTGTCCAGAGGGATGTTGTGAAGATCTGTGGCTATCCCACTAGCCTCTTACAACATGGAGCCTTTAAAATATAATTGCATATCGATCTTTCAAAAATGCTTGTTCTACATTGGTCAGCACTTCACACTGAGCCTACTGGCCAGGGACCTAGAGGCACTTGACCCCAAAAGGCCAAATTAAGGACCAGTTGTTTGCTGCAACTGTAGTTCAGACATTGAAAATATACATTAATTAGAAATTGCTCTCCAAATGGCATCCTCCTTTTCCTGCTTGCTATAATTCCATGTACTATAAAGGCCATGCTTAAAAGGGAAGGACTGAATCAGGCTTTGTGTTAGTTTCTGGTAAGATACCCAAGACTGACCGAGTTATGTGGGGCAAAGTGACAGCAACAGTGACATCTGCAGAGCTAGTGCTGTCACTATTAGCAGCACAAATGTGTTCTTGCATCTTTTATGAGTTTAATTCATCAGAGGATAGAATGGATCTTTTGACAAATTCTGTGCTACAATTACAAGTCTGTTGCTCAAAGAAAAGACTGTTTCTCAACTGAGAAATCAGAGACTTTGGTCATCTGTAGGCTGAATTGCTACAGTAATTTAACACAGAAGCAAGAATCATATAATCCAATTATGGACAGTAATATCTAAATCACTCCTATTCCTTTTTTTAATGGTTTGCTTTGGAATCCATTAGGACAAAAGGGTCTTTATGTATTTAAAATATTAATAAAGTGAAAAATTGAAGTGATCATACTGAGCTGTAAGTGAACAAAGTGCATTCATTGGTGTTCCCCCTAAGTCCTGTCATTCTTCTGCAGAATATGTTGTCATGGTATCGAATATGGCCATGTCAAAAAGTAGTAATAAAAAATGATGGTGGCTGGCGATGCGGCAGATTACTGTTCCTGTTTGGTACCTAGTGTGGGGTTGAGTGGGCAAAGATAAAGGTCTGTTTCAGATTCAGAGGTAACAGCATTGTGACGCTGAACTGTGAAAATGTGGGATCTAGCAATGATGAACATACATGATGTAGAACAAATGTTAGACGGGATTTGGAGTCTTTTTTTGAGAAATGAAGAGGCTTTAACTTATTATTTAACCCCCCCTGTATCTCACCTTCTATAAACCAGGTTGACATCTTTGAATTAATAACAATTATTTAGGCAGATTATACAAGCCAAGATTCTGAGTCTCTCTCAATTAAGAAGGCCTTCAGATAAGACCTTTGTTGTGTTCGGGGTCAAAAAAACCCCCTTTGCAGCCTCTGACCAGAAATAGGCTGCTGTCCCAAGTTTGCCAACATGCAAAAGTACACTGATTTGATTTCAAATGTTACATTAAATTGGGTTAGTTAAGACTGTGATAAAGGAGATGTGTATGAGAGCCTCCCAGTCTTGTCCTGGCCCGAGACTCAAGACCAAATATTCTAGCCAATATTAAGGGTGTAGAATTGCTTTCATATGAATAACATGAATGGAGAGATTAGCTGTCTTGAAAGGATTGTTTTTCTGTCCCAGACCTCTAGAAATGTTTTCTAGGGTGCTGGGAAATCAGTGGCTAGTCCAAAAGCAAGACAAAGGAACAGTTATAAATATCCCTCTCCTTCCAAATCTGGCAGAAAAGATGGCAAGATTAACATATATGTGGCTGCATAATTTTTTTCTGCTGTCAATCACCCTTAATCCCTTCCTATCTTAGGGAGGCAGGAAAACACAAGGATTTGAAGTGCCAATTCAGAGGGCAGGATGGCAATCCATTTTGCTTAACTGTAAGACTGCCACCATGAATGGAAAGAACATTCCAAAAATCTGCATATCACAATCTTATCATGACAATAGCAACCACCCCCTTGCCCAACTAAGTCTTCCATTGCTGTTTTCATAAGGAAGATAATCTCTGCCTTGCATAAAAAAATGTTCAGCTGGTGTTGCCCCAGTATCAAACTCAGATTTTAGCGTAGTTACTTCCTTGAGGCTATCCTAATTTACATCAAAATCTTCCCCAAAACTTGGAACTTTTTCTTATGTAGGTTTAGCCATCAGCCCTTCTAACTTCCCTCTCTAGTCAAACAGACATCTTCAGAAAGCAAATCAGAGAGCTCCTTCAGATAGCAGTTTGACCTGTCATGCTCAGTAAACTACATACAGAGCCACGATTTTTAATTTGGGCAGTGTGAAATCAATGTCTTTGTGTCTAGGGCTTTATTTTAGCAGGTAATAAGCAAATAATGGATCTGTGGTACTATCCAATAAAAGCTGAAAGTTTAATTTTTCTAAAACTTCTCCTGTAAATCCTCAATTAGGGACTGTGCCACAGATGAGAGGAAAGGACCAAGTCATATACACATAAACAGGCTGTATGTCTCCAATGATATCCACAATCATAACTCTGAATAGAATCCTTGCCAACAAACTTTCTGTCTGTGAAAGGCATTTTAGAATTTCTGAAGTAAATGGTCAATTCATAAAGAACAATGTGATGGATTTTGTCCATGTACCCTAGATAAAAAAGGAACAACAGCTACTTAAAATGTTTTGCATTTATCATTTTTAGGAAGAAAAGAAAAGAATTTGGAATCACTGTCCAAAAGTATCCCAAGGGATACTTTTTCTGTATCTAGTATGACCCTAATTATAATGATAATATAATGAAGAAATGCTCCCTCTCTTCCTGTAGCTGCACAGTGGCAATCTGCAGAAAATTGCCTTCAGCTGCAGATATATGAATATATGTTTTCTAACAGTGAGCTGTGTTCTGTGTTCTTGTAATAACACTTTATTTTTTAAGGGATCACCTCATGAGCTGCGATTAAGAAAGGAGAATCTGTCATGTTACTAAGAAAGTACCAAGTAGCCCAAAGTCAAAACCAGATGTCAGCTTAATTTAATATAGCTGAATAAAAAAACCCAAACCAAGAAAACTCGACCAAATACAAGAGGGCACCAACATGGATAATAGTGTGAATTACAGATAATTGTGACCTTATTCCAAAGTAAAATATATAGCAAGCTTGCATACGCTGGTGCAGCAGTTGCAAGTCTGACTAACAATGCTTAAATATTTCCCTTGCTGTAAATATTTCCATGTATTAATCCTTTCTAGAAACTTCCGTTTGCACCAGTTGCATTTTCTGATTCGTAGGGGATTTTTTTGCACAAATTTCACAGATGACTTCAGCTTTTTTTTTTTTTAGTCATGACTAGTAAAGAAAGTTTCTTCCCATAATAATATACTTTAAGATGTGTTACAATCCTAGCACCAAAGCAGTAGGTAGTAAACAAGATGAAATTTGGCAAGGTAGGAGCTCTGTGCCCCCAAACGTCATTTTGATTCCTTTGGTTTGCCTTCCTGTATATTGAAAACACCACACAATTCCATAAGGGAATTTGAAAAAAACCCCAAACAACCCAGAGCCATGCAATTATATTAGTTCTTACTCTTGAAGCAGTGCTTTGTAGCTACAACCTTATAAATGACTAGCTGCTCAGTATGATGAAATTTCTTAGCAACATTTGTGTGAACAAGTATAAAAATCAAGGTATGCTCCTCAATTAAGGGTATTTTTCCAAATGTCTGAGAATATATTTTTCTCCTTCTGGTTATTTGTGTTCTAGCAAAGAACATGAGGTCAGTTTTCATTCAGGTAACAAGCTCATTTTGTTTGGACTACAAAACATTAGGACTCAATTGAATATAAGTATATAGCTCATGAAGTCCCTCTTTTGTGGACAGCAGGATGGAAGAGTATTGCAGATGTTTTCTCGCTCATTACCAGAAGCTCTGTTCTCACAATCTCAGTGGAAGGAACCTGGCAAGCAGGGAAAATCATTACCCAATCTCTCTTCCTGTCTCTGAAGGACAGTAATATTTATTGATTCTCAGGAAGAAATAAAGGCAATATATAAGCAGGAGGAGCAGATGAAATCAGTAGACTATTGTCATTGAAGAATAAAAACTGGAAAGCAGTATGTTGGCACAAGACCAGCATAGCTACAACTGAAAAGCAGAAGACATTTTTCCAGCCAGACCAGGGAAGAGAGATTATAAATTTTGTCCTCCTGTTTCAGCCACATTCATATGTCTAAGTCTGATGTTCCCTTGTCATTGTGCTTGGGGTATTTGCACACTAATATTTGTTATGCAATGTTCTTTGACTTCAGCCATGCAAATGACAACTGGAATGCACCAAGGGCCAGGAGATTGGCTTAGGGTACACACACTGGCGGTGCATGCTGTCAGGCAGCCCCAAAATATACCCCTTGTACATAGAAAACCAAGTGAAAGGTGTACAGTGAAGGTTGCTGAGGAGGTGAGGACCTTTCATAGTGCAGTCACTGGGGGCCTGTTAGCTCCCCTCCTAGCCTTTGCTGCATACTTTTATTCCTTATGGCTCTGGTTGGGGAGCTGTTGGTGGATTCTGCAATTTCACAGAATGGGTCAGAATGTGTTCCTTTCCAAAGAAGGGAACACATCTGGTCCAACCTTCCTGTTCAAGCAAGGTTGTCCTAGACCACATGGCAGAGAATTGTGTTCAGATAGTTCTTGAATATCTCCAGGGAGGGAGACTCCACAACCTCTCTGGACAATCTGTTCCAGTGCTTGGTCACCAGCGCAGTATAGAAGTTTTTCTTCATATTCCCATAGAACTTCCCGTGCACCAGTTTCTGGCCATTGCCTCTTGTCCTATTGCTTGGCAACAGCAAGGAGAGCCTGGATCTATCCTCTTGGCACCCTCCCTTCAGATACTTATAGATACTGGGAAGGTTCCCTTTCAGGCATCTTTTCTCAAGGTTGAAGAGGTGCAACTCCCTCAGCCTTTCCTCATAAGGGAGATTCTCCTGGCCTTTAATAATCTTTGTAGCCCTCTCCTGAACCTGCTCCAGGAGCTCTGTGTCTTTCTTGTCCTGAGGAGCCCAGAACTGCACACAGCACTCCAGATGTGGCCTCACCAGGACTGAGGAGAGGGGCAGGATCACCTCCCTCAACCTGCTGGCAATGCCCTTCCTAATGCAGCCCCAGGACACCACTGGCCTTCTTGGCCATCAGGGCACTGCTGGCTCATGGACAGCTTCTTGTTCACCAGCACCCCCAGGTCCTTCTCTGCAGAGCTGCCGTCCAGTAGGTCAGCCCCAGCCTGTACTGGTGCATAGGGTTATTCTTCCCCAGGTGCAGGATCCTGCATTTGCCTTTTATGAACTTCAGACAGTTTTTCTCTGCCCTTGTCTCCATGCGGCCGATGTTCTTCTGAAGCACTGGACAGCACTCTGTCGTAATTTAATACTTGTCTTTCCACTCAAGAGCTGCTGGACTATTAAGGCCTGCACTCTGATCTCCAGAAATGAGAAAAAGTGTTTTGCTCTTGATGATGGATCATGAACCAGAATCAGAGTAATAAGTGTACTAAAGTTGCTGTGAATGTTCCGTGCTTGTGGCTGGCCAAAATTTGGTGGGAGCTCAGGGACATCAGTAATGTAAAAAGAAGATAATAGCTCTACAATTCCATAAGTTATGTGACTTTGTATTTTAGTTTTTCTGTAAGGAAGAGTAAATATAACAAAACTCATTTGCTAAGATTTGTGCCACAGTTGAAACTCAGGCACTGTAAAAGACAGTATTGTATATATATATCTGTCCCATGATCACAAGGAACCTGTCTGGTCTTTTCTTGCCTTTTGTCTTACCCTGCAAGATGCTGTGTTTAGGTTGCCTAATCTAGCATGAAGAAATCTTTTGTGCTTGATAAAGTACTATCTTTCTGCTTGGAAGTATAATGCACTGCTTTTGAAGGCTGTATGTTACCGGCATACAGGAAAAGATCTCGGTTAAGTCTCTTTCCTCTGCTGCTGCTTGTTTGCAATCTGTTTAAGATAAGTCTTAGGCTCCTGCTGCTGTCTCAGTTTCCCCTCTGTGCAGCAGGGACGTCTCCCTGCTGCTGCTGTGCAGGCAGCGTAGTGTGCACGTGAGATGGTGTGCTGACTCAGAGATAGGGTACCCAAGTAAGTCTACCTGCATCTGCAAGGCTGGGTGCTGTAGGGGAGTCAGCTGGTACAATGAAGAAAATTAAACTGGAACTTCATCAGCAAAAGGGAATGTGATCTCCAATACTGGCAAATTGAGTTCTGGTAAGTGCACTGAACAAGTCAAGGCACTGTTTTGATGGTAATGTTATATGAGACCAAGTTTATAATGGTGATCTGTATCGAGTCAGGATGTGTGACCTCATTTGTCTGATGTGGGCTCTCAACTATAATCTATACCTTCATTATCTCAAGTGCAGGATAACTGTAACCCACTATGGCTGTCAAGTCACAACTAAAAACTACTGTGAACTGAAGGTGACTTGAAACACAGCCGTGCAATTATTAAGTAATGTGTCATGCAAGGAGCACAGTGCATTATACCAATTGCTTTGGAAGTGCACGTGTCGCCAGCAAGAACAGAGGTGAAATTCATACCCTCTGTTTTAACTGTTGTCTCCTGAAGAGGCTCAGGACCAACTTACCTGAAGGGACTTTAAATTCTCTGTGATGTGTGCTACAGTTGTGATTACAGGTACTGGAGCTGTGGGCCAGAGCTGGTCTCAATAGGTCTGAGATGTGAACTGTGTGTTTTGTATAAGCACTTATTTTGGTTTTTTAATTTTTTTTTTCTTTTAAGAGGCTGTTCTTTGTAAGCACAGGGAGGAGTATTATCATGAGCCATGCATTTAAGTAGGCTGGATGATTATGTTCATTTGGTTTGACTTTCTGCATGGCAATGTTCCTTCTCCTTTCCCACAGAATTCTTGCATGATGTACATGCATGCACATGTATGTGGTAACACCAGAATATGTATTTTACAGTTTCATCCAGCCTCAAAACAAGAACTTCAAGTGATTTGGAATTTCCTGTGCCCCATGATAAGCTGTTTAATTTTCTACTTTTTACTCTGGCACCCGGATGGGTTTGTTTTGTCAGTGCTGTATAAGCAGTTATGTTGCCTGCTCTAAAATTTTCTTTTAAATGTGGTTGTTGTTAATATTTGTGAAGAGTATAGGATTTTCTAAAAATAGGACTTCACGCAGCTATCAAAACCTATATGCATAAAATATCTGAGGTTGTTTTGTTCAAATACTTTTGTAGATACAGTTTGATTGTTGTGACTGGTTTTACTTTTGTAGTTCTTTTGGTTTTTAAGCTTTCCAAAGATATTTAAGTATTTCAGTCACAGTGTGAAATGAAGTTTTATTTTGAAAAAAAATTATTATATGGCTTAAATATTTATAAAATCTTATTTAAGGAACTGTTTCTATTACTCCTTAAATTAATCAGAAATAAAAATGACATGAAAGGAGTTATGATCTTTTGGAGCATTAAAACTGACTCCACTAGGTGGAGAACTTGCATCAAGTATGCAACTAAAAATGCTGGTACTAACTGAAATTGTAGCGGTGCTGTAAAAATTAAACTCCTCATAACAAAATACTTTTTGTATCATACTTCCCGTCTATCATTTATGGTGAAGAGCACTTCTTAATTTGTGGCATAGAAATTCTGTGGGGTTGTAGAACACTATATAAATTTATGTTTAAAAATTAATAAAAGGATGAACATATATTTCTTGGTACATTAGCTGAAGCAGTTGCTGTCCATAGTTATCAACTTCTCTGTGAAATGTACTCATTTAGAACATTTTTCTTCACCATCCAGCTCATTCTTATGACTTGCTGACAATGCAGATTGTCTGGAGATACAAAGACTGAAAAAGTTTGGCCAAAACCAGAGGTTTAATTTTTAAAAGTCCTATTTAACTGGATCCCAGCTAAAATTAAACAGAGAAAACATTACATTTTATTAGTTTTCCTGGTTCTGTCAACATGACCAAGATTAAGATCCTCAGAAATAGGAAGAGGACAAATGCTGACAAAAGGGAATATTTTAATGTGTATTTTTGTGTTGTCTATAGGCCCCAGTCAGAATTAGGACTGGGGTTGACTTTGAAATTTTTGCAGATTCAGAATTCTGTGGCATTGCAGTAGGTCCTATATGGGTGGGAGGAGAATAAAGACTAATGGGGACAGTTTTTCTTAATCTGCTGGGACTAATCTCTGGAGACAAATTGGCTGGGAATTTGAAATCTCCACATATTTCTGCTGAAAATAATTTAAAAAGTGATCTATGGTTTGCGTAAGAGTCAGAATGTAAAGTTTCTAGGACCAAACGTTCAGAAGGGGACAATTTTGAAAGAGTCATTGCTTGTTTGGATGTGCAAACCAACACCAGGCTTCAAGGTAGATTTTGAGTTGAGCTTTGGGAGTGTCAGAGAGACTTGCAGGGATTTTTGGTTTTCTCAGGGGAGTGAAGAATCAAGAAGACTGCAGAAAGGGGTAAATGCACTGTATCCTTCTTTGCTATTTACATACGTTTAATTAATACAAGTATTATAACTGGGATTTGGGAATTCAAGTCTTCAGGATATTTGTGTCTTTATGCTGGTGGTCTGACAGAGTTAGGAAGAGGCCAGGTGATGACAGGGTAGGAAATTGGATGTACTCTTTCATTATGCTCCAAGTCTTGCAAATAATTAACATCAGATGTAGAGTTTGGAATTGGATTTTCAAGACTCCGGTTGATTCTCTGTGGCTTGCAAAGTTCAGAAGACAAGATAACAGCTGCTGGTAAAGGCAGATACTCTGTAAGTTGTAGTCGGAACGCATAACAGGTTATAACTAAGATTAGGGCTAGTGGTGGTATTAGGTTAAGGCTATAACTTGCTTTAGATTTAAGGCTGAGATTAGATTTCAGGATAAGAGGTGTTCTCTCTTATTGACACATTCCTTCTTAAGAGCACAGATCTTTGCTGCATCCTATTATTACTGAAGAGTTGGAAATGGGCAGGTTTTAGAAATGATGAATGTTCCGTGTCATCTTGTAGAGGCAAGATTTGCACTGATGCTGGGGCTAGGGTAATGTTCAGAATAGAGAATCCAAACTTTATTGTTCTCAATTTATGGGTGGATATTCCAGGGACTAGGGAAATAGAAAGATGATGTGTTTGATGGGAATATGCTTATCTTTCACTTTCACTGATGTGATCACTGTTGGTGCTAATGTTAACGTTAGGATTGGAGTTAGGTTTGAAGTTTTGGATTTAGTACTGAAAGAGAACTTTTTTCATTCTAGAGGGTCTAGATAAATACAAGTAGAGAAAACAGTTGCTTAGGCCAGTGCTTTATGTTCTCATTTACTTCTGGTCTTCCTTCAATTCATTCATATAATTAAATTTTGCATTAGCAAATTTTGCACTTTGTATGATTTACAAAGACAGACAGAATTAATATTTACTTATAGTAATAATTAGTATAAAATAATAGCTTTCAAAAATTATTACATAATATAGGAGAGAGCAGTAGAAAGGACTCCAGCTAATAATTAGGTTTAGGTTCAGAGTTGGAAGTAAATTTAGAGCTCAGAAATCTAAAGCTTCAAAACGACAGTATATTTTCCTCTTATGTTTACCCATGTCTACTTGAGTTTAGGAAGGGCAATTTCTTAAAGATATTACTGGAATTAGAGGCCATATCTAATTAAACATAATTAAGATTGACTGTAGGGCTGGAGTTATTATTTGGAAACTCAATAGTTGAAGAGCTGTATTTGTTATGGCCTTTTGTAGGGCTCTTCGGAGTGGAAAGAGGGAATAGGTCATTAGGGGGAACACATTAATTTCTTCCCACTCAGGAAAGGAAATTCCTGCCAAGAATCAGCTCCTGTCTGCTCCTAGCTGGGGTGGTGGGATGGGATGGGACAGCCTGCTAGTGTCTGCCCTTCGTCCCCACAGGTGTCCTGGGATTTTGCCGGCCTGTACAAGGGCTACAAGAACTGATCTGAGAGAGATGTGTGACAGCAGTAGTGAAGACTACTTAGGTTTTCTCCTAGAGTATAAATTTGTATTGTGGGTATGATGAAGGCTTTCATTAGTGTTGGGGAACATGAAGGTATTCCCACACTGTCCGTCTTGCTCGTTTCTTTTTTCCATTTCTGGCCTTCATTTTCCTTGATGAGCCATCATGCTCACCTCCATTCAGAGGATGGCAATTATTTCACCCAAATTTAAATCCAAGCTCAGTTGATATTTGCTTTAGGGTATCTTCCAGAAAGTTTGGCAGAGGGTTGCACTGAATCTGTCTTTGTCTGCCAGGACATATGTCCAATACCTGCTTATGTAAAAAAATCCCATTGTATTTTTCTGTAGGACACACTGCATAGCACTGGTATTATACTGGTGGCCAGTGAGAAGGACACTTTGAACTGAAAAAAACTCCAAATACAGTAAATATGTTCATGTGTTGAGTGGCAGCACTCCTTGGAAGATGCAGGCCAGTGATAAAGGTAATAGACATAAAGAAAGGTGGACAAAAAGTTGGTCTGCTCTGAATGTGCTGGTAGTCAGAGATTTCCAGCTGGTGGATCCACAATATTGGTGCAGAGAGAGCAAAGGCTGCTGACCAAAGGCTTCACTTTCAATAGCAGAAACAATCAAAACTGTGTAGATCAACAGGACTGATGCAGACATAGACCTTGATGCATGTACTGGACAGTGGCGTGACACCTTTTCCTCACTTGACCTGCAATCCTCACAATAAAAAAGATACGGCAAAAATTGGGGGAGGTGGCATCTGTCTTTTGTCATGTATATGAATGGATATCTCCAGCCATTTAATACTGTTTTTAGTTTGTAAAAACCTTGAGTGATTTGTCTTATGTCTAGTAATTATTTTCTCTGTTTTCCTTGTACAAGTTGAAAAATATTTACAGATTTTTACAGACAGAATCTGTCTGTTGGATTAAGTTATCCTAAAAGTCTTTTTCAAACTAAATGATTTTATGATTTCATGGAATTCACAGGAATCTCTTCAGTTCTGAAGGCCACTGAGCTGGCTCTCACAAATGCAGGACACAAGAAGATCCCACTTCAAGATACAGCAGGTAAATGGAATTTTTTATAAACTTTTAAAAATTTCCATTTTGCCTGGTAAAATCACTTTGAGTTTCCTGGCAATAAACCCAAGGGATTTGGTTTTCTAAGGAAAGCTGACTTCTTTGAATATAAAAGTATTTTTGCTCTTTTGGGGAGGGAGATGTGTGTCATCACTACTATAGGAAAAAGATCTAGTTCAACCCATCACTGTATCTGGTAAGTGCAGATTGCTTCTCAGAAACCTAGATCGTAGCAACTCTTCTGACTTCTGCATTGTACCAGTTTTGCACCTTCTGGTTTGGTGATAATGAAATACAATCTTTCAGCCTTTTCTTTTTGCTTTCTGAAAAAAACATATCCTGTTTGTTTTCATAAGTGCTTGAAAGTGTTCGGAAGTGTTTAAATGAGGCACATGTCAGCATACCAAATTAACATGGTAGCCATAAGGAGTGCTATTGTATTTATATCTTAAAAATCATCTCCACCCCCTTATATGCTTTTTGAAAAAATAGTCTGTCCAAAGTTATCATTTAGTGAAATAGTAGCTGAAAATTGCTTGGATTTTTTTTAAGATACAGCATTGAAAAGGATTATTTGATCAGGAGAGAAAAATATAATCTAATTTCAACACAGGCAAGGAAGGCTTGAGTATTTGCTATGTTGAGAGTTTTTTGGTCTATATTTGTGGTGTCTTGTTTGTGACAATGTTTTAGTCCTGTTCCATATCACAGAATCCTAAAATGGCTTGGGTTGGAAGGGACCTTAAAGATCATCTAGTTCCAACCCCTGGTCATGGACAGGGACACCTTCCACTAGACCAGGTTGCTCAGAGCCCCATCCAGCCTGGCCTTGAACACTTCCAGGGATGGGCCATCCACAACTTCTCTGGGCAGGTTGTTCCAGTGCCTCACCACCGTCACTGTAAAGAATTTCTCCCTAATGTCTAACCTAAACCTACCCTCTTTCTGTTTAAAGCCGCTCCTCCTTGTCCTTTCACTACATGCCCCTGTATAAACTCCCTCTCTCGACTATTCTTCACTGTAAATTTTGCTCTGCCAGCTCTTGTAACCACTGAAACAGCCTGTGTGTGCCAGTAAAATAAGGCTACAGGAGACTGACATGCTCTCAAATATTATGTGATGGACAGAGAACAGAAAATGATATATCTCAGTTGTGCTTCAAAGCAAGAGAAGTGGGAGCCAGGCAGAGAAAAAACCCTCCTGTTTCCAGATCTCTGTATGAAAACATTCCAGATCACTGGCTACTCTGAGTAATTGTTTTCTACTTAATTAAGGTAGAAACAGGAGATCAAGAGCCAAGATGTCCATAGTCAGAGATAAAATCATGGGACATGAAATTCAGGTGTGATGATGGAGGTTTTTTTTTTAAAGTGTGACATCCTCAGAAAAATTTAGAACTCATAAGGGTAAAGGTTGGGAACTCCATCCTTTCAGCAACACCAATGCACAACATAATTAAATGTGTAAGAAAAACCACTATCTTTTGGAAAATGAAAACTTTACTTTGTGTTCAGAAGACAGCAGATGTAAGCGACTTTTACCGTAACCTGTCAATTCAAATGTTTTCAAGCTGACATTTTTTGCTTATTTTGCAATTGGTCAGGAGAGTTTGCATGACTTATCATTTATAAGGGAAATACTGATTTTCAGTCCAGAAGTGCTTCATCAGCTCCATGTTTTCACGAATGCAAGAACATTTATTCAAGTTCCAGAAGTATTACTTCTGCAGGAAAATATTTTAACAGTCCAGTTTCACACTGGCATTATTATATCCCATTTAATCAGTAAGATTAGTAATCTAGAGCTGCTGAGTGACAGGGAGGAACCCTGATTCCTCTTATTCTCTGTGCCTGTATTCTCCATCAGCTAAAGAATTTTCAGGGATCAGCTTTTCAGTGTGGAGAAACCAACCATTAAGCAGTCATAATATATGTATGGAGAGTGAAGTGTGCAAGAGTGGGGTCTATGGGAGCACACAATCACTATTAGAAATCTCAAGTGAGCATGAGCCTTACTCCCTAAAAAAGCTAAGGCTCTCTATCTCCCTTGTGACAAAATTAGATGCCCTTTCTCAGAAATCCCTAAAGCAGGAGATCAACAGATCCAGTACAATGTATTCAGTCTTGTGAAACACTCACTGTCACATTTAGACTCATTTTTCAGTCTTTGGAGGTGGCAGTGCAGGGAGAGTTGAGTGTGGGTTTTATAAATTCTTCTGATGAAACTTATTACACTTTCTGAAGTAGCTGAATGGACTTAGACATTTTAAATCTCTACAGTCTCTGAACTCCTCTAGAATTGCTATATGTAGTGTGAGACAGTTTAGTAGGACTTATTAAGACAATTTCACTCTAGCTTATTTGAGACATGGTGAGAATATACTCCCTTGTGAAGTGGGTGAGGTAGTTCAAGTCCTCCTGAGAGTTAACCTTGAGTGTCATAGACATACGAGGACAATAAAAGCTAAGGACAGAAGATACAGTATCTTTTTATCTTAATTTTTTAGAAGAAAAAGTTCAGGGTCTTCTTTGTCTAAGAACACCAATCATGTATGGCCTCACAGGAGAAAGAAGTGGTACTTCTCTCATCTGGGAATTCCCTTTGAGGACATAAGTATTCTGGGTGTGCTCCAGACAGAAATTTTATTTTATTTTTTTAGATAGCTGTAAACTTTAAGCTTTTCTGGACCAAGGATGTGCTGAAAAGCTCCAGGTAGGTGACTTCTGGATTCAGCATGTGGATCCTGGGCCCTAATCTTTTTGTGAATCTAGCCTTACATTCCTGTCCTTGCTCTTGAGCTTCTGATGGCTGAATGAGAAAAGCCCTAAAGAGTGAGAACACTCCCTTTCTATAATTGCAGGGTGAAATCCCAAACAAATGGCACGGCACCCTTTGACTTCAGGTCACGCCAGAAATTCGCATGTGGTTTTGGTTTCATTGTATGTCTTTCCCCTTTGTTCATGAGCATTGGCAGTGAACCTAACATAATGAGACTTACAGAGCTTCCCTGGACAATATTATTAAAAAGGAAAGAGGAAGCTGTCTAAAGTATCTAATAATAACTGAATGATAGCAAACTATTCACAAGGTTGTCTTTGCCAGCAGGGAATGTATTTAGTGACTAAATGGGAGGGAGGACTTCCAGTCTTATATTCCTATGAAATATGCAAGGCACTGAGCAACAAAGGATGACAGAAAATACGCATGTCCAAGTCAAACAACAGAAGTGACTTTTCCTTAAAAACATTTTGAAATAGTTAACTACAATTCCAAGTTTATACTTGGTAAGCAATTAATGAGTTAGCATACAGACTTCTTTTCCAGCCATTACAAATCGGTCTGCATTGACACACAAAACCCATGTTACAATACAAACCATAAATCAGATGTTTTTATAGCCTAAGAATATTGTATTTAACTCAACTCAGTCTAAACATTTTTCCGTCCTTCTGTCTGCAAATAGATTTGTGCTGCTTGATCAGAAAAAATGTTTGTGCCATTACTCAGTTTTGTTCTTTAAATATTTCGAAATCAAGTATTGGGGCTACTATTCTTAATACTTTATGTTTTCTACTTGTTCTTTTTCAGACTGTGGAGGCAGGATTTCTGTTCTTGTCATTGTCTTTTACATTACCCCCTTGTTTTGTAATGTCTATTACTAAATATCATTACTAAAATGTAATTCTTATGACCAAATTATTCCTGCCAGTTAGGACACAGAGCATATAGCAAAAATTCTAGCACCTACATGTCTCATGGGTTATTTTTAGCTATAGTTTTCCTTCAAGTTAAGTGATCATTAATTGATTGTAGATTAACTCAATATAGTTATTCATATGTACAGTTGTTGTACATATGGCCTGCATTTTTGTTTGCCTACAGACACTTCTCTGCTTTTAAACCCAAATTAGTTGTTTTGAGCAAATGTTTGTGTAATGTCCAAAGTGTTCTTCATAACAGTGTTAACAAGAAAGTAATTGATTTACAAATTGCCCTAAAATCTGTCTACTTTGGATAGCTCTCTGAGTTTATCATGCAGAATAGTACAAATGAGGTAATTTATTAGAAACTGCCTTGACTATGGAGTTGGACTATGTTTTGTATTCTTTTTCTCTTGCTTATTCCCTCACTTAACAATATACATGCAGGAAATACTTACAGAAAAGGCATTTACACTTTAGTCTATGCTGTCACAATCACCAAGGCTTTGTTGCTGGATTTAGTTACATGCACTGGTTTATTCCAGTTCCTATCCTTATGGAATAGATGTGCTTGCTTATAAATTTGCTTAAAAATACTTTTGCTAATCATTTGCTTCTTTGTTTTCAGTGAACACAGCATCTGCTTATATCTTCAACAACTCTACTAAATAGCTTTCTGGTTGCATCCTCCCGTTGCTTTTAGTTGAATGTTCACGTCTCTCTAGTTTTGCTAGAATAATGTAATATGTTTCATCATTGAGTCACACTCAACTCTCATGCTACTTACATTCAACATTTCGTGTTTCTCTGCAATGGTATATATTTCACTTAGATGTGTTAAAATCCCCATCTATTGCAAAGCACTCCATTTTATCCATGTGCTGGTATGTCTGGCAGGCACTACTTTTGGAATCCCGTGTATTGTCCTTCGCCAATGTCATTTCAGCCGTGAGCGGGGCTTTCCTGAGGTCAGGAGAGGAAAAGGGTGTGCTTCTCCAGACCTTTCTGCCTTCCTGCAGAGGTCACCTCTTGTAAGGTGATAAGAGCTTCTGGTCCTTGCTATTGTTAGACAGGACACTACTGATTCTGAGCAGAAAAGTATCTAGGCAAGACATAGGATATGGTGGCCTTTGTGCTGTTTCCCCAGCTCCGAGCCACTGCATGCCAAAGCCTGTTCTCAGCACATGCTGACTTCTTTTGCACAGATACAATTATATGTAAATGTGTGGGACTCAGTTTCATAAATTGGATTCCAAACTGCTGCTAAACCTTGCATGCTGAAATGTTAGTATTTCATAATTAAGGATATTACACAGAAATTATGTTTTTATGTTATGTGTAGTTTTTCCCATTCATCAAATATTAGATTGTATTTTACATTATTGTTTGGATGCATTTAAGCTTTTTGCATCCAACTTTGTTGAATAATAACTTATTTGTCATCTGTTAATGTCTGTTTCATAGCTAAACAGCCAAGTCCTGGCATCACAGCTCGAGATATTTGCTAGTTTAGTGCTGTTGCTTTCATATCCATTGTTTGTTCTGTAATGGCCCTTAAACATTTCCCATGCATATTTGAGCTAGAATGATTCTTTACATAATGCCTTAGAGGAAAACAAGGTTCTTCTAATAGCAATTAAAATTAGCAATGTTATTAGGCTAAGAATTTAAAATTACATATTGCTTCTGTGCCAATTCCCTTTTATCATTAAAAAAAAAATCTATTTTCAACAATGTTGTATATCTCATGCATTATACACAACTTCAGTGATTTACTTCTTGTTTTGGCACAAGCTCAGTTGAATGATATAAGAGCTAATTTTGTTTTTCTGCTATAATAGCTTGTATTGGCTGCATAATGAATCCTTTCTGAGTTTCATCAGGAGAGTTATGATGTTCATATACTTCTGTTAGCGAAAAATTTTGTTCTTGTTCTCCGAGAAGTGTATCTTACCTGTAATCTGAAAGAACCATTCATGCAGGTATCAGCTATCACACACCATTCACAGCCATTCACTCAGGTATCAGGAAGAGACAAATCTAGAGATGGGTTTTCTTGTTAGGATGGTGGATATTTCCAAGTGAATGCAGGAAACAAAAGTGGGGAAGAAAGCATTGAAAGAAGTTCCCAGCTATGCCACACATTTTGATAAACGACACTCTGATGTTTCCATTGAATCATGTAAGAAATTATATCATACTTGGGGAGATGGGCAAAGAAGAGGCTTTTTGTCCAGAGAATGGCAAAGAAATAACAGTGAGGACTAGCAGATCAAGAATTTGAGATACCTGGACTTTTGCAATGTTAGTCCATTTGGAAATATTCCAGAAACTGAGCTCCTTTCCTTTTCCTCTGTAAAGAAACAGCTCAAATCAAGAGGAAATGGGAGGGGAACCTGACAAGAAGCTTTTAACCTACACTCTCAATGTTCATTATAAAATAAATCAGGCAAATCAGAGTAAAGCAAGACTTACTAATAAAGGTAAAGGAGTAGTGAAGATCCTAAAAGAAAGAACAAATGCTAAAAGAGTAGGTGACAGGTGAAAGGCAGTAGAACCACTGGAAGGCAGCAGAGATAGGGTAAAGACCCTGTTGAGGATGAGGCACTAGGCAGTGAGGAATAATGGAAGTGCTTGTGTGTTAACTCAGACCAACATCTGTGTTAACATAGACAACGGTGGTGATTTATTTTTATGTTTCTGAGAGGGACGCTGGTATGTTTTTGTTTGCAAGTTATCTTCAGCTGTGTAAGATTTATTATAAATGTTTATGGTAAGTCATTATATGTTAAGTGGATAAAATCTAGCTTAGAAATAAATATCTTTTAATTTAAAATGTCTTTGTAAAAATATTAAGTGTATCAAGGTGTAGGTATTATTTTTCCTTTGTAGTAATAAGTATGTCTCTGTCTGTCTGGATTTAAAGTGTTTGAATCCTATATTTACTGTGAAGGACAATCACAGTGGATAAACAATGTCAACACTGAACACATGTGCTTTGCTTCACTTATTTGAGGTTTGTCATCTGGGCTATGCAGGTAGAAAAACACGTTATAATTCTCATTGTAGTAATTTCACTCTTACAGATGGGATTCCTAGAAGCTAGATTGCAGTGAATATCAACTGGGAATCAGTGGATAAAAGAAGAACAAGTGTTCTCTGGGTCCTGAGTTATGACATAGACACTCAAACAGGACTTGCAAAAGCTGAAGCCCATCTTTAGCGCTGAGATAAAGCAAAGCTTCTACTCTTTTTAAAATTTTTCAAGAGAATTTATATCGATTGTGATGCCATACAATGTTTAGGCATTTTCTGTAAATCCTGAACAACTGTAGCTATCTAAGCAGATTCCAGCTATGAGACTTAGGAAAACAAAACAGCATGAGGTGAAAGGACAGTTAGCTGACGATATTCTTGATTTTCACACAGTTCTGGTTAGAGTCATTCACAGGTCTCCATCTCAAACATTCTGTGAGAATAAACATTGATCAAATATACTTTGGAGAATTTTTGTAGGTACTGACAGTGTTGATGCTGGTTTCTGTAGCACTGTCTTGATGAGAGGGTAGATGAAATACAGTGGGACTAAGTTCCAGCATGACAAATCCAATAATCTAAGATTGCTCCAGCTTGCTATCAGCAGGTAATTTTTTCTATCTATAATAGTAGTTCGGCATTAATGTTCTGAGGGTATGTAGCTAAGATGAAGCAGTTCAAGTTAAGAGGACAAAGACAAACCTGGATGAGCCAGAGGATTTTGCTTGCATGAATACTGTTTGAAAAGTACTTTTTGCATTAAGCTGAAGATATAAAAACAACAAAGAGCATTAGGGTACAAACAAATAATGCAAGAAAGTAATAGTAAGGTTATGATATCTCTTCCTTTAGAGTTTGCAGGTTTCTTAGCCTGGTGAGGAATAGAAATATCACAGAAACTCAATTATTCAGATGACCTGGCCAATCTAAACAAACATGCCTCCTAAAGGAACATTTGGCATGAAGAAATAGGTGGGTCTTGCTTTACTCAACGTTTAGAACACTGTATCTCAGTGCCCATTGTAGAAGACTTGAAACTGCAGAGATACATCTGCGAAATCTGAGGTTGGAGGAAAATGGATTTTTATGTGCCCTCAACCTTAGAAATTGCTCCTCGCCTCAATCTGGGATAATTTTCTCCCATGGGGTGTGCTGGAAAACATCGCTCTCCTTTACTTCTCTTGAGGAGAAGGAAAGGATGGAAAGCAGGAATGAAGGGTTGGTCTTTGTGTGGTGATTATTGGGCACGGGATGAAGGAAATGTTAAGGATTATGTTGCTGTGGATATCTGAAGTGATTGACTGCCTTCATATTAATTTCTACAAACAAGGACAAAAAGTATACACTGAAATAAATATTTTAAAGGAAATTACTGTACTTTGAGTATATTTCCTTGACTAAAGTTTCAGTGAGGTTGTGACAAATGCTGCTGCCTCACCCTGAACTTCCAGTGCAGAAACTCAACCACAAAAAGAATCTATTTTCCCAGATCTTACCAATATTACACAGGAACAATAAAGTTTTCTCTACTTTAGCAAAATAGAGTGTTTGCTGTATTGTGTGAGCCTTTGATATACATTGGCTAAAGACAGTATAGCAACTAAAACATGAGTCATGGCAGCATGTGCTAATAAAGTCATGGAATCATAAAATGGTTTGGGTTGGGACCTTAAAGGTCTTATCATTCCAATCTCCCTGCCATGGGCAAGGACACCTTCCACTAGACCAGGCTGCTCAAAGCCCCATCCAACCTGGCCTTGAACAACTCCAGGAATGGGGCATTCACAACTTCTCTAGGCAACCTGTTCTGGTGCCTCACCATGCTCTAATCTAAATCTATCCTCCTTAAGCTTAAAATCATTACCCCTTGTATTATCACAGCATGCCCTTGCAAAAAATCCCTCTCCAGCTCTCTTGTAGGTCTCCTTTTGGTATTGGAAGGCTGCTATAAGAGACCCTTTATGAGAGACTATATGAGACTTTATGTCATGTTACTACTGGGTGATGTGGAAGAGAAGTGCTGAAATTGGCACTCAGGGGCTTCAGTTTACTCTTTATCATGCATAAGTTGGCATGCAAAGGTGGTAGGTCATAAAGAAAATTGCCACTCTTTGGTAGAAATAAAATTAAATTCTAATATTATAGAGTTACTGTCTGTCCAGGCTTGCAAAAAACAAGCATTCTGTATTATTAGTTGAATATATATTTGGGATATGTTGTATTCCTTTTCATGATAGAATCACTGTCATGCCTCTTGGAATGACTTGAGAAGGAAGTGTTCTCTTGATATACAATTCCCCAGTATGATGGTTTAATAAACAGACTCTGAAAAAATCCTGTAAGTACTCCTATTCATTTCATGAAAAAAAACCCAAACCATATGGACAGACAAGAAAAAAATGTATGTCAAGTATTGTGTTGGATACGTATTTTTGAAAGTTCAGTTTAAGGGATTGTAATAAATTTAGGACTACCTTCAAACAGCTTAACCTCCAGTTAAATTTTTGAGCAGTAGTGCTCTCTATTAACAAGGTGTCTATGAAGGTCTAGGGTTGGCCAATAGGAGACAACAGGCCCAGGGATTTAGGTAAAATTTAGGTGAAATGAATACATCGATAAAGCACATTTCAGAAAATTTTCTAAGAAGGAAATCCAATTGCAGTGCAAGCTACAGCTCAGCAGATTATATGCCCTATGCTTGAGAAAATTGTCTGAAGAGCAAACATTTCGGGTGAGAGCAGAAGTTAAATAAATGGGNTTGGGAAGCCCAACTTGGATCCTTCATTTTTTGTGGTTCTTTTTTTTTCTTTAAATATCAAATGCTGTTTAAATATTTTGGACTAAAACTTGTGGATTATCTTATTAAAATAAAAAAATAGTAATTAAAAGTGTTGTTTTAAAAAATTACATCAAATGTTTTATTTAAAAGGTATCATAAAAAAAAAAATTCAGTGCCTTCAAATAAGGAATTTCATTAAACAAAGAAATATGAAACTGAAGTATTATGACCTTTTTATTCTCCCTAGCCAGTCCCCATTTCTGGCTCAATTTATTAGTTGATTTGATTCAAAATTCCCTACTTCCAGTTCCCCCATAGTTAATTTACTTTCACAAGAGCTTATTTGTCCATTTCTGAAGCCAGCCTTAAATCTCACCTCTTTTGTAACTACTCCTCGGAAAGAGACTAAATTTCTAAAAGTTGCAAGACTCAGAGAAGGTAGTTTTGGTAAAAGACTGTGTTCTCAAGACCTGTTTTTTTTCTTTTTTAAATAAAAAATATTAGTACTGTGATGCCTAGTCAGTGTTGTACAGGCAGTGGTAGTCAGTGGGTACAGTTAATATGTTATAATAATGTAATATTTCATATCCTGACCTTTGAAAATTGCTGTCATATATATCCTACACATAGTAAATCTGTTTCACAAAGGTTGGAAGAGTTCCCGAAACATTTTCATTCAATATTAATGTGTGTTTGAGGAAAATGGAGAGAGATTTTGTGCAAAAGAATGACGTTTTCTAGGAACACTTAATTATTTTTTGTCTTTGATATTAAAAATATAAAGTTTAAAGGGGCCTAAGTTTTTTCCATTTCAAGAAGTGAAAAGCATTAAAGGACTGGAGCATCTCTCTTATGCAGAAAGACTGAGGGAGTTGGGCCTATTCACCCTCAAGAAGAGATGACTGAGAGAAAACATCATCAATCTCTGTCAGAATCTGATGGGAGGGCGTTGAGAGGATGGATCCAGCCCCTTCTCAGCAGTGCCATGCAATAGGACAAGAAGCAATGGGCAGAAACCGATGCACAGAAAGTTCCACCTGAGTATGAGGAAGAAATTCTTTACTGTGCAGGTGACTGAGCATTGGAACAGATTGCCCAGAGAGGTTGTGGAGTCTCCCTCATAGGAAACATTCCAGAACCATCTGGACACAATCTTGTGCCATGTGCTCTAGGAATGACGCTACTTGAGCAGAGAGCTTGGACCAGATGACCCACTGTGGTCTCTTCCTTGGGAGTGGGGTGTTACCCATTTTGTATATCTGAAAATCATAGCATTCACAAAATCTCTGAATCTACATCTCTTCAAAGTGTTTTCACACTTTGAGACTCAAAAAACAAAGCTAGATTTTGCAGGATATTACAGACCAATAATCTTAGACATAATTTCCCAATGCTACAGCGTTTGGGTTCGATTTAATCGAATGCACATTTGTGACTATTACACCCATCATCCCTTTACTGCATGGCACTGAGCATGGGTGTTGTGCTTTGCGCACACAGCAAGTCTCTGCCTATGACCCGTAGCCCAGTCTGGAGTGGTTCAGTACAGAAAGTCTCCTCTTGTGTTAGGTAGGTCTTGGTTCAGTTTCCCTGTACGTACCTGGTCAGTTCTATGCAGATGATACATGCAAGGGAAACCAGGAAATCGTAATGCGATTCTTTTGCTATGATTCCTGAAAACAGAGAGAAGGCAAAGCAAAACATTGCTGTAGAAATGAGTTTTCAGGGATATATTCTATCAGTTCATCCCTGAGGTGCCTTAGAGTCTCACTCTGCTCTCTGCTTTCCACAAATGTAGCTGGATTATTATTTGTATTAATTTATAATATTATCAGTATTTATTATTATTTTGGCTGTATGTGCAGAATGTATTACATTTGATGATTAAAAATAGTCTTTTACCATCTTTTTCAGACTGATAAAAATAATGTTTGATTCCAAAATAACTGAAAGTGAGTTAGTGGCACAGGTACTACGTGGAAATGTCACTGCAACAATCCTCACAGAGGAGAAGTAATAATTAAATGCCTTTCAAACACTAGGATCCAAGCCTCAGAGCTGCTTAGTTTAAACACTGTACCTCCTGAAGCCCACTATGAAGTATTTATAGGATAGAGACTGAAAGGTAGTCAAACTAAACACTGACAGTCTAAAGTAAATGAAAATAATTAAAGGAAGCAGTATAAAATGTAGTACAATTTATAGAAAGTCAGGATAAAAATAGTGAGGATCAATATACACACTAAATTACATACATTGGTGACTATTTAACATCTTGTGTCTGTCATGAATTTGCTTTATTTACTGTGAAAGCTAGAAAGAAAAATCATCATAAAATATTTAAGAGTCAGTGTAAATGGAAAAAATGTTTTCCCAAGGTAATGGACTCCTCCAGCTATTAGGCAATGAAGCAAAGTAGAAACATTTATTTTCCAGGCAGAAGGCAGTGCTTCTGAGATAAATTTCTATGATAATGAACATAAGGCAGAAATTCAATATAATAAATCCAGAAGTATCTGGTTTTATACAGAGAGCTCTGAATGAGCAGGGATGGCTTTCCTCCACAGCCTGGCTGTGGTGCCCCAGCCCCATTTCCCACACCACACAGTCCTGCCGGGGCTCTGTGTGCTCAGTGTCCGTCTCCAGCAGTGTGTTGGCTCCCAGAGACGGGTGCTGGCTGAGAACATATGTTTCCTCTCTGGCAGAAGTGATGTTTGTAGTGTGAGGGGCAGGCTCTGACAGACTGCTTTTTACTGCACAAATGTCCTTTATTTGCTTCCTGTGAATGAAAACCTTTGCAACAGAAGAAACTCTAACCCTCTTTCCGAAAGATTTTCATAGGTGACCCTGCTTTTCCCCACAGTTAGTTTTTTATGCAACTGCTGCCCACCTGCCCATTTGCTTCAGAACAGTGTTTCCCCCCAACCTTCCAAACACCGTTTCAGACAGGCTTTTAATTCCCCCTCCTCATGCATCTCCTGTGCTTTACTCTGGGTACAATCAGCACTTTGTTTTCCTGCTGACTTCTCACAGTTTGATTCTCAATATCTTGCAGTCTCAGATTTAATGTATATTTGACGGTACAGAGCATTTGAAAAATTCCCTGACTTCCCTACCTTTCTTAGCACTTCCTCTTTCTTTAATATTTGTTCAACATTTTAACATTACTTTTATGAATTATCATATTTAAATGTCATCTTTGGCTAGGTTTGTTTTTTTAAAACATCTGAACATGTATTTCTTCATCAAGCTAAAAAATATTTGCTTTTGCCTTAGTAGTAATTCCTTTCTAATCCTTCAGGCAAACAGTCACTAGCCTGAAAATGTAAATTGGTAAATGCGTTTCTGATTTTTTAAATAAGTATTTTGTTAGGATATTTTCACTAGAAAGTGTTAGAAGTCAAATAAGTAAATGCAGCTTGGTGATACTTTTAAAATTATGCAGGATAAACATCAGAAAGTCAGAATTAAATATAAGTTTTTGTCACTCTGAGCACTAGCACTAGGTCCTAGGCAGATCAGGCTCAACTTGTCAAAACTTCCCCTTTTGATTTGAAGTATATGTACCTGATGCTTAGACTGTTTGATCTTAAAATGTCACTAAGGCTATTTGTGCCGGGTCATATCACTTCAAACACAGTATTTTATACTCTTCTCCCTCCTTTCCTCTCATCTGGAGGTGGATAGCTCTGCTAGTGCTTAATGTAAAACCATTAAACAGCACTTTTATCTTAAATCACTGCTTTCCTAAGTTGATACTATTATATACTTTAAAAAATGGATATTGAGGATACATATATAATAATAGTAGTAATAAACACTGCTAGACTTCCCCAAAGTGCCATTAACATTTAACATTTTCATTACCATTGCTCTGTTTTATGGGCACAGTTAATAAATACAGAAATATCTGGGGACTCTTCCTGTGTCTGTGTTCCACTTCTGTGTTTGATAACTATCACTCAAGTTATGTTAAAACATTTCATGACAATAATAGGGCTCAGGCATCAGCTTAGGCGACTTCAGGAGTCAACTTTTCAGTATTTTGTAGTCAGATTTGTTTATTGGATTCACTCTTATTGGCAATGTGAAGATTTATGAGTATTCACATGGCGGATGCAGGTACCTGACCTGGCTCTGCCTGCCCCACGGTCAGATCTTGGAGCATCGGGTAGCAGGGATGTAGAAAGAGCTGGAGTAGCTGCATGCAAGCCAGGTTGAGACTAGAAGAAGTATGTGGCAGCTGTAGTGAGGCAAGTCTGTGCTATTTACCAGTACTGACTGGATGAGAAATCTGTGCAGCACTGCTGGTCATAGCATGGGTTTACCACCTCAGGTCTCAGTGAAGCTGAGGAGACAGTGCTGTTCGGTGAATCGCATTTGATGCAGGCACTGAAACATGCAGGGGGATTAAACCAAGACAACAATATCCCCATCCAGCTGAAGGCAATAAAAACCATGCAGAAAGGTGAACATTCTGGAAAACTACTGGAGTCCGATATGAGGCATGTTGCAATGGTAAAGTGCGTGCTATGCTTTCCTTAAAAAGCGAGAATTTTCATGTGATTGTCTAATTTGAAATTTTAATTTAAATTTGAACCTGTGTTTTGAGTACTCTTTACTCCCATAATTTAAGACTCATCCCTTTGAAATACAGTAATGTGCCCTTTGCCCTAGATGGAACCAACTTTCTTGAATGGCTGAAAATCAGAAGTGTAATAAACCAAATAATTTCTTAAATTAAAATGACTATCGGTACAACAGAGAACTCAGTGAGTTGAAGATCATCACACAAATAAGTTGAAAGAGAAGATCTCCATATACATGCTATCTTCATTTAAGGAAAGGAAATCTACACTACACTAGAGGTCACTGCAGGTGAACCTTAGAAATTCTGAACCTCTGAATTCATTTACAGGAAGTTCAGGAAAACAAATGTAGAATGCTGTAGTCACCGTTACCTCAAATTATCAAATTTTCCCCCAGTTTAGGTAGGGAAAAAAAAAGGTAAAATCAGTTCAGCTCTTGCAGCCATATTATTGTCTGACAATATTTCAAAAGCTGTGCAGGCTGGTAATATCTACATGAGGGAGAGCAAAATTTAAAACCAGTCATTATAGTCCCAGGCTAGAACTTCCTTTCCTGAGAGACACAAAGAATAGCCAGCAAAGGGCCCCCCAGACGACTGAATAAACACTGCTCTGCAGTTCCTCATGACTATAGCTCTTTTGTTTTGTATTACTGTGGTCATGCTTATTTTTTTCCACAGTGCCCAGGAGGCCTAAGCAAGGGTGAAAATCCTATTCTGTACCTCTAAACAGCTACTCGGAAAGATAACTCCAGTTCCAGAGAACTTACTGAGAAGAGATTGTATTTATAAGATGAGCAAGGTTGTTTTCAATAGTGACGGGTAAGCATATTCAAATATACCCTCACAAATACACTACTATTCAACTCAAAAAGATGTTTTCCAGGTAAATTAAGAAACATGTATATTCACATCAATATAGGGAGCCATGAGTGTCTATCTCCTTCTTCTGAAAATTCAGCTCTATGTACATGGAAGTGGAAAACATCAGCTGGGAGGGAGAGAATTTGGAGTACAAATGAACACCAGACCCAGCTGTAGATTTGCATTCTTTGACATCTGGTGCTGAGTAGGCACTGGGGAATTCTGTTACAACATGAGATTTTTTGCATCTGTCAGCTAAATCTATCAATTCTCCTTGGGACAATTGCATGGATGAGGTTGATCTCAGAGAGCTGTTTTAAGCCAGAACAAAATAAAAGTAGAGGACTATATCTGATCTGGACCCTCAATTCACAGAGCTGGCAGGTTGCATGAATTGGCATCACACATCTGTTCTGAAAGAATTTGCAAGATAGCTTCCATAAAATACCAACATGTTTGATTTCAGGAGTGCTGTGACTTGGGGCCACTAAAGCCTTTAGGTGCATAATGAAAGAGGTTAAGAGTGTGTGTGTGTGTGTGTGTGTGGACATGTATGTGGGGAATTCAATTAAAGGACAAAGGCTTATACAGTTTAAAAAACGGACTTTCAACCCTTCTCCGAAGATTATTGGAATATCATACTAAATCCAGATACTCAAGGAAAAGAAGGTTGTGACCATATGAAACAATTCCCTGATCTGAAGTAATACTGCCCTTACCTTTGTACTTTTACCTCATCCCGGTACAGCTGCTCCTCTTTTTTTTGAGATGAGTAAAAATCTTGTGCCTTATGCCAAACCAGTTTGTGGTTTACATGCAAACAAAGGAGTGAGAGTTTGAGCATCAAAGACATTTCACGTCATTATACCTTGTAAATCCTCATGTGCTCTCTTTGTCATTGACATTATATAGTGTTTGACACTACACATTGTAAAACATCACTGCCAAATGAAATCAGATCACTAATTCATGGAATTTTACTTTAATCTGTGCTTCACGGTAATTGCCATTCTTAAGAAGGGAGCTACTTAATTTAACGGGATTCTTCTTTGTATGCCACCAGGATAAACACAGACCTCATATGAAAGCATTTAACCTCCCTTCCTCATAACTCTGGATAACCAGGGGTGGGTGTAGACAGGCCAGATAGTGGTGCTGTGAAGTCTGTGGCTGTGACCTTTCCACCTCAGACATCTGAGAGCACACACTGCAGCAGCGCTAATGAAAGTGCCCTTTCTCGATGAACTCCTGCTTCACAGTCCCTGCCATGGTATATTGCATAATCTGCGATGATGTAAAAACGATCTGTAGTGCCGAAGATGAAATAAGTCTTCTTCCTTCCTTCCTTCCTTCCTGCCTTCCTCATCTTCCTCTCAGATAGGCTGCTTGAATTGCTTTTGTTTTGGGATGACCCTTGTTCCAAGTGATTTCTGTACTGAAAGGAAAGCAAAGAGCTTTTTACAGCTGCTGCTTGTAGATCGTGTGTGGACTCTTCAGATATAAATCAACAGGACCATTTTTATGCTGTTGTCTAGTCCCCATTATCTGCACACACTAATCAGATTTAAGCCATTTTCAGATACAGTGATTGAACAAGTTACTCTGCTAGAATGTTGTTTTTTTTTAATGACAAGTGCCATTGTGCTATTGTCATGAATATATGAAGAAATATTCTGAACTGCTTTGGCTCCCAGTTGTGTCTTTGCCAAGTAATCTTTGTGCTACACATGGGGTGGCAAATGTTTCTGTAGTACAGCCCCTGACTCCTTAATTACGGATTATTACCCTGTGAAAGAAAAAAGCAACTAAAGCTCTTGAATACTGTATTAATGACAGCTATAAATGTAGATATTACCTTAGCAGTGCTGTAATGGAGTGTAGTATGCTGAATAAAAGTCCACAATTTTCTAAAAATATACTGCTGTAACTATGAAAGAGACACAGGTGGGAGCTTACCAGGAGAAAACAGGCTTGGTTGACAACTCGTGGCTGACAAATGTTAAAACCTAATTTCTGATAAATTCTCGGTTGGTTATAAATCAGGCATGAGAGAAAATTTGCTCTCTTGAGACAACTGCCAAGTTTTTGCTCTGGATATAGATGCAGTTCCTTAAAAACAGAATGTATTTACAGCCTATAAGATACCTGCTATTTTTAATAATGATTCGCAACAAGTTAACTATAGAATTTAACTATAGAATTTTTTGTATATATTAGAAAGTGTTGGTATGTCTGTGTGGTTTTTGTGTGTCCATGCATGGGAATGTAACCCTTGCACATGCTAGGCAGCCTGTGGGGGGCCATGATAAGTGATATTCAAGTCATGTAAGTCCAGGCCACCCTAAGGCACAAGTCCCAGGGCGTGCACATATCAACCTTTCTAAAACTGGAGCACTAGTTTACAACAGTGACAAGCCTAAGCAAGGGACTGACATTAACCTCGTGCTAGATTTAAATCATTCCAGGCAGTCTGTTTTGAATTTCCAAATGTGCTGTACCATTCTAATGAGCTAATTCATTTGGTATCCATTTCCTCCTGTCAGCTGCTTTTGGAAAATAAATTGTGCATTGTTATCTTAGCCTTGTCTATCCTATTAATGGTTTAGGAAATGCAGCTGAAGATTATCTGAAGTTCTCTATGGCAGAGGTTGACCTGTGACAATGGGATGATCAATCACATCTTGAAGGAGTCAGAAACTGGGAAATCCTTATTCATTTTGTTTTCTGTCTGCAGTGTAGTTTTTTTAAAAAATGTTTTCCACCATTTGTGCAGAGGGGCAAAAACACAAGTGTTGTCCAGAATTTTTGAAGAACATCCATTTCGGTGTTTAAATGTCATCCACCCAGTGAGTGGACATAGCAATATACTACAAATTCCACATTTCCCAGCAGTATATTAGAAGTGTTCTCTGTTGCCTTCTTGTTTGGAGTTTGTGATTATATTGACAATACCCTGATGTTTTCTGGTGTTTCGTGGTGCTTTCTTAGGCTAGGTGTGAGTGGGGATGGATGTAGTGCTCCCACCTCACAGTGTCTGTCAACACTGGACTCGCAAAAGGGCATTGTCCAGCAGGACCCTGGTGTTCCCCAAATGCTCATCTCCTTCAGCTCAATGGTGCAGCCTTCACCTGTCAAGTCCTGTCCCCTGCTTCCCAACACACGTTAAAGATGGCAGTAGTTGTATCCTCTAAGTCACTCTGGTGAGAGGCACTACTTTTAACTGGTCCTGCCTGAGTTTAGAAAACAAAGCTACCCAGAGTGTCTCTGATTCCTGTTGAAGAGCTGGAAAAACTCTCAGAGACAATTCCTGTCTATTAATCTACCAGTTGGCAGCAGTAGCCTTCCCTGCTCTTTTCAATCCTACCACCACTTCCAAAAACTCAGTTTTTCTTCACACACCTTCCTCAGTTTCCTAGCAAGCATTTCAAATCTGCTATTCTATGATTATTCCAGCAACTAATTTTTAGAAATGCTCAGATATCTTTGCTCCCTGGTGTTCTGGCTGTGTTGCCCATGTCAGCTTTCTGCACTGTGCTCTGTGCTAACCCCCTTGCGGCACACAGCACAGCGTTACTCGTGCCCACGCTCTCCCTTCTCTCCAACCACAATTAGATCATCTCAAAATATCTGTACTGCTCAGAGGCTCTAGATCTGATGTGAGGGTTCATAGATTAATTTAGCACAAGTAGTTTACCTTGGGATTTAAACAAGCTACTATTTTAACAGCCCTGAATCTTTTTGGCTGTCCCTGTGCTGAAGTCCTATGCTTCCCATAGGATCTGTGGGAATAAAAAGTGTATAAAAAGAAAAAGAAGCACAAAATTCTTAGCCTTTCAGCCCTTCATTTCCCTGTGACTTTCAGACAGTTCTGACTTGCACACTGGAGAGACTCAGAGTTATTTTTTTACGAGAAACAGATTGAGTGCGCAGATTTTCATTGATCGCAGTGCAAGTGAAGTTCACCTCTCTGAAGAATCCCCAAAGAGTCTAAGACATGGTGCCAGGAATAGTCAGGACCTTGTACTTGAGTCTGTTTTCTCCTGCACTTCCCCTCTCCTCAGCAGGTGGTGGAAAGACCTTTTTATTTTCCCTCATTACGCTTTTCATAGTTGCAAATGGCTTTGACCATTTTAACCTTACTTTAACTTAAGCCACCGAAGTGGAGCCCCGAGTTGCCCTTAAATCCTGAACTGAGAGCTGAGTGCGAACACAAGCTACTTACACAGTAGTGAGGAAATCCATTCTCTGAGAAGGAATTCTCTACAGCCTCACGTGGCATTGCCTGAGCACAATCCTCACCAGTACTGATGCGATGCACAAATCCGAGCTGGGCCAAATAACTTGCACCCTGTGCACATCTGAATTTCCATTTTCTCAGTGTTTCACAGTGAGCATAAAAATCCCCTCCCCTGGAGGTGCTGGTGACTCTTGAATGGCTCTGTGTACCTTGTGTGGCCTGCATGTGCCTGACTTTTTGCTGGTGTCTGTGGATAGCTCATACTTCCCTTGGTGTTGAAGAGCTGCAGCTGCACATCTGCAAGATACTCCAGGGAGAAATGGACCACAGTCTGATGTTCACAAATAGCCTCTCAAATCCAACATCTGTGAAAGAAAATGCTGTCAATGCTTCTATTTCAATTTTATCCTTATTTTTACAAAATTGTAACAATAATAAAAAATGTCCTGTAATTCTCTGTAACAAAAATTGGTGAAGTTCCAGTGGAGTCTGTGCAATTGCATCAAACATGCCAGCAGAGAATTTGGCCCATGAAGGGAAAAGAAGTTTCAATAATGTTATACTCTCAACATGAGTATTTATTTTTCTTACTGCCAGTACCAAAAGATCATTTTCTCTGTTCAGAACTCTGACTGCAATTTTTACTATCAAGAATATGGCTTTTAAATAGAAAAATAAAGAGTAAACTATGATAATTTGCAATAACTATAATACTTTAGCCTTAATTTTCAAGTGAAAACATTACCAAACTAAATTTCAGATAGCGTTTTATTATGTGCAAACCACTGTTGATATAATAACTTCTATTTTAGGTTGCTAGCAAAGAAAAGAACAATGTGACCCATTTAAAAACTGGCTCATGGAAAAATATTAGCAAGCCATTTATCATTTCTATTTAATTTTGGTGATAAGCACCTTTTCATAGAAACATTTCTTTGTTACAAAACTAACAGTGGCATAGGACATATTTGACCATAACACATATGCTTTGCAATGGTACTGAGACATGGAGGGTCTGTTTGTTGCCAGTTGTTTGGAAAATAAATAAAAAAAGGGAAAGTGCTCACCTTTGAATTCTTTGGTAGATGGAGCCTGATTTTTGAAACCCTCTGATTAAAAGGCAAATCACACTCACACAACTGGAGTGCTGCAATGGCTGGATACAGCCTGACAAAAGCAATCCAAGAGGTCTCTAGAGTGCATTGAAGGACCATAATGCAAAAATAATATTACAAAGTTCCTGGTAATAATAATAATACAAACATTTCTGATACAGGTGACTGAGGAGGTGAAGAGAAGAGATGCTCTGCAGGACCTGATTTTCACGAACGAGAACTTTGGTTGGGGATGTGAATGCCGGGAGCAGATGTGGCCACCATGGAACTCAGGATCTTGAGAGAAGACAGCAATTTAACAAACCTGGACATCAGGAAGCAAACAACGGGACCTGCTTGGAAGAATCCCACATGACATGATCTTGCAGAAGAGAGGAGGAGTTCAGGAGGGCTGACTGATTTTCAAGGATCACCTCTTCCAGACTCAAGAGTTGTTGATCCCCACCTGCAGGAAGTAAAACAAAGGTGGGAGGAGGCCTGCATGGATGAACAGGAAGCTCAAAGGTAAAAAAGAAACATTCAAGAGGTGGAAGTAGAGTTAGGTCATATGGGAGAAATATAGAGACACTGACCAAGCATGCAGGGATCAGGTTAGCAAAGTCAAAGCCCGCTTGGAGTTGAATGTAGCTAGAGATGTGAAGAGCAAAAAGAGAGGTTTCTGCAGGTTCATCAGCAGCAAAAGGAAGACTGGGGAAAATGTAGGCTCACTACTGAAAGGAACAGGCGACCTGGTGACAGAGGACACAGAAAAGACGAGTGTACTAAGTGCTCTTTTCTCATTGGTCTCTACTGGTAAAACCAACCTTCAGGGATCTCAGGTCCCTGAGACACATGAAAACATCTGGAATAAGCAAGAATTGCCATTGTTGGAGAAGGACTAGGTTAGGGGACACTTACACAGCTGGAATGAACACAAGTCCATGGGACCTGATGGGATGCAAGCTCTGAGGGAGCTAATGTCACTGCAAGACCTTTCTTGAAATGCCATCAGGGAAGGGTCCTGAGGACTGGAAGAAAGCCAATGTCACTCCTTTCTTTAAGAAGGAACTACAGGTCGGTTGGAGCAGTGGATATTGTTATGTTGAGTTTAGCAAGGTTTTTGACACTGGCTACTGTGACATCCTTCTTGGTAAATCAATGATGTACAGACTAGATAACAGGAGTGAGTTGGACTGAAAATTGCCTGAACTGCTGGGCTGAAAGCACTGTGATCAGCCGCACAAAATCCATCTGGAGTCCACTCACCAGAGACGTACACTGGAGATTGATACTGAGGCCAAAAGTGTTTATAAGTTACACTTCATAAGTTACCTGGACAGTGAGACACAGTGCTCCCTCAGCAAGTTTACAGATGATAGAAAAGTGGAACGTGTGGCTGCTACACCAAATGTTTTTGACTGGAGAAACATGATGACAGTAACCTCTTGAAGTTCAAAAAAGAGAAATGCCAAGTCAAAGGAACCCATAGAACAGCAGGTACCCATAAAAGCTGTGGGGTCAACCAGCTGCAAAGCAGCTTTAATACAAAGGACCTTCTGGGCTTCATTAGAAAGAAAGTTGCCAGCAGCTCAAGGGTGGTAAATCTGCCCTTGTACTCTGTTGCCAGATGTCACACTCGGACACGAAAAAATCACACAGACCTCTCGTCAGGTGGGAAGCAAGGAAAAGAGAGGGGGCGAGACCCCGAACTTTATTATATATGTTCTTAAAAACCACCGTGGATTGGAGGGAGAAATTACCACCCCTCAATCACACTGGTCAAAGGAAAAAGCCATCAAATGTCTCCGCCTAGGAGAATGGAATGAAAAACAATAAAGTACAGTTAACAAAACATGACCATGTTTACAGAAAGTGCATGAGAAACTTTTACAGAAACTGAAAACATCGAAGAATTGCAAACTCAGGGCAACAGTACTCAGTGCTGCTGAGCCCACATGTGGGGTTCTGTGTCCTGTTCTGGGCTGTCCAAGATGACAGATGTTGAGCTACTGAAGAGAGTCCAGTGCAGGGCCAAGAAAATGGTTAAGGAACTGGAGTGTCTCTCCTAACAGGAAAGGCTGCGATAGTTGGGGTGTTTGAGCCATGAGATAAGAAAGCTCAGGGGGATCTCCTCCATGTGAATAAGTACCTGATGGAGGTGAGTGAAAAGGATGGAGTTAGGATATTTTCAGTGGTGCCTAATGACAGGACAAGGGTCAACGGAGCAAATGAAACACAGGAAGTTCCACTTAAATGTGAGAAAAACAATAATTTCTGTGAGAGTGGTTGAACACTGGCACAGGTTTCCCAGAGAGGTGGTGGATTCTCCATCCTTGGAGATATTCAAAACTCAGTGAGACATGGCCTTGAGAATCTGCTTCAAGCTGACCCTACTTTGAGCAGGGGGTTTGGACTAGTTGGTTTCTAGAGGTACTTTCCAACCTCAGCCATTCTGTGAAATTATTGTTATATAATAAACCAGAAAGTGTTGGCTCTCACGTCACAGTCTGGATGCAATCATGCTCTTCTGCTGCTACTAAGTTCTGTTAGAAAGAATTCATGTGTAAACCTGCAAGGTGTAAGCGCATGTAGGATCCTGACATCCAGGGAGACAGCAGGGACCTTTTGGCACCTGATTCTGGGGTAAATGGGGGATGCTTTGCCACTCCTCACCAGCTGCATTCCTTAGAGGCTGGGCTTTCCCATCCCCAGGTAGGGAGCACAGTGAGCATGACAACCTTGGTCCATCAGTCTGCTGGAGAGGAGGAGCGAGCTGCTGGTGGGGAACAGCTGTCTCCGCTGGCACTGGTGAGCCCTTCTCTCAAGGAGAACTTGCAGCTGATTTTTCCAGCCTACTTTCTAGACCTTTTGTGCTGATCTCACAAAGCACAAAGGGAATAGAGCAGGGCTGGGAATATGTATGAAAAAATATCTCCCCCAGCCTTTTACATGCTGAAGAGAAGGAGTATGAAACAGCATGACTTTGGTACCAGTTCCATAGAGATAAAACCACTTTGGAAAGCAGTTTTTTCACTGTTTAGGAAAACTAATTTTCTGCCCTGCTTTGAATTAGACCAAGTAATTTTATTTTCTTTCCAAGTTCCTTTTATTGTTATGACTATTATCAGCAATGAATTATTTTGAACACCAAGTATAAGAAGAAAGCTATGTATTTTTTTTTATATCATCCTTTTAATAGTAAATTTTGGCCTAGACCACTTACTCTGTTTAGGATTAATGCATTCATGAGTCTTACTTTCAGTAGCTATGAAGAAAAGACATTTTAAAGCAAATTGAGGTAGCTGATGTCTTCTCTAATGCATTTTTAATGTATGAGACATTGTAAGGACCAGAAAAGCATTCTGTGCTCTGCAATACAATTTGACAACTAAAAAAAAAAACAAAAAACCAAACAATAAAAAAGAAAGTAAGATAAAGACAAGCTAACAGAACATATGGGAGAGTGAAAGATACAGCCATGCTATTAGTGTCCAGTTAGCTAATTTTATCAGGATTTCCAGCATATGAAAGATGAATATGATAACTGGTGGGGTATGAGAATGTTGTGATATTAATAAGAATTTAATTCCATAAGAAATTGTCTTGTGATTTATAGCTAATGATATTACTGAAATGAGGCTAATGAAGGCAATCAATCCTATATAATACATTTTTGTAAATCTGATTCTCAAAGCATTTCTGATAGAAAGAGGATGGATTTGTCTTCTACCAGCAATCCCTGCTGACATGAGAACTCCCACTGAAATCAATTGACAAGCAGACAGGGTAGTAAAAAAACCTCTGAGGATGCACTTCTGCTCTGCCTTGCTTCTGTCATTCCTCTCTCATGACAATGTCCTTAGAGTCTCATTTTCTGTAAGAAAACTGCTCCAGTGCATCTGGAGTGCAGTCTCAGACCTCACTGCTCTGCTAATGAACTCTGCCTGCTCTGAAAGTTGCCTTTGCTCTTGCTGACTTGGGTACAGATCACAAAGACCTTTGCTGTGCTGTCCCAGTCTCTCCAGACCTTTGGGTATTTATGCAATTAGCTGGTCTATGCTGCACCCCACGCTGCTTGGTTTTACTGATATTATTGAACTAAAGGAAGGCAAGCTTCATTGTATTTACCCATTTTGTAGGAACGCTGCAGACTGGAGAGCGTGTTTTCCCACCCCAGCCTCCCTTCCTATTTAGCAGATCCCTGAAAACATACAGACACTTATTCCCCTCTTTGTCCCCTTCCTTGTCTGTTTAATTACTCATTTTCCTTGGAAAGGACAATGTGATTTATAATATGTATCTTTATATCATTTGGAAGAACACCTATTTCTTCAGAGAAATTTCATGGGATATATTTAAAATGACAGAAATTTTAGAAATCTGGCAGTACTTTGCTTTGCTTGAAGTACAGACTCATAGTTCTCCTTATGAGGGGATGTCTACAATGAAATTACTAATCTTGTGAATAATTTTGTGGATGTTATGACCTCTGTTCTGGGTAGACTGTGAAGAGAAGCTCCCACACACATTTATCTCCTCAAGCCCAACACCTTCCTCTTCAGGACTCTGGAAATGGACCTTATAGCAGAGGTTTCTGTCCCTGTCACCATGCTTATTTAAGTCAATGGCAATAATCTTTTTATGTCAGTGAGGCAGGATAAAATCTTGTGTAAACAGCCAGTGCTCACATCTTTCCTCATCTCAACAGCCTTGCTGACATCTGACTTAACACCTTACATATCCACCTCACTCAAATACTTAAGTAGGCACAGATATGTGACAGCAAGGAGGTATAATGGTGAAGAAAATGGTGTAAATATAAGGTTGGATTAAAGGTGTAGTGCTATAGACAAGATCATACCATCTATTTTTCTGTGCAAGTTTTTTGTATATCTCAGTTCCAAACAGCTGTTGAGGTAAGCAGCATGAGGCACAGGAGATTATAGGCAATAATATATTTGAACCATCAGATGCTCGGAAGTACTGAAGTCTTATCTGAGCTTGGTGAGAAGAACCTGAGAAATGACACAGACTGGAGAAACACCAGTGACACAGCAAACAAGGGAATGGCTACTGATTTCAAAAGAAAAACAGTTGATTATATTTGTCAGAAAAGGAAAGATTTTAGTCTTGACTGTTTTTTTGTGTTTGAGGTTACTTATGAAAGCCACTTAGCAGAGAGCAGATTAGATCCTGGCACTGTTGTGCTGTCATCACTGTAAATTCGTTAATGTTTCACTGAACTGTTCTAATGCCATTAGACTGCCTCATGTCACATGTGTTGTGTCTATGAGTGCTCTCTTTGTCTCCCTGCGTGGCAAGGAAGGTGAAAGGCCCTAGAATTGAACTGATTCTTCAAGCCAAGAATTTTTGCAATCATAAATAAAGTAAGTCCCTTCAGCTTAACATTCATTGCCTCCTTTCTCATTTAAAAACAGATGTCAGCACAAGGAGAAGGCAGGTGCAGAGTGCCTCTTTCAGCTGCATCTGAAGGAAAGCAGGAAGTGAATAAGTCACAGGGAGCTGTGTTGTTCGGATCTTTAGAAAGCATTTATAGCTTCTAGATACGTTCCTGCTAATGAGGGTGTGAGATGCCAGCTCTTTGGAAGTTACAGCATGCACTGTTGCACTCTCATCAACTCTGGTGGATGTGGTGTGTATGTGAGTATAATTTAAACATGAGGATATGAGGAATGATTTATTAAGTTACCACAGCAAGTACTTAAGAAAAAAATGTCTAATACTGGAAAAAATGTCTGGCGTAGTTGAATGCTATATAAACTACAAAATTTCTTATAAACTGGAAACCCCCAAATGGATGCTCTCCATATATTGCAGCACTGTCTGAAACTGCATATAAGTACCCTGAATAGTAGCTGTAAAATATTACAATTTACAACAGCCAGACTCCTGAACCTAATGAAGGCCACAAACTGATTGTTGCCAACCATATTAGTGCTGTTAATGCCAGCAGCAATGTAATCTGAGACCATACTATGTTTGAGTGTGTGGTGAGAATCTGACTACTGCCATTTTCCCCCTTAGGCAATCCAACTTCCACACAAAATAGTGTCCTTTTCAAATGAGGGCAAGATCAGACACAATATGTTCCATAGTCTCTACAAGACACCAGACTGAGGTGAGTAGAAAGGAATAAACAGCACTATAGCCTCTCTCTCCCCTCTTTCCAAGTCTGATGTGGGTGGAAACACGCTATTCTTTGTAAGGAGCTGGCACAATTTGCCCTCATTAGCAAAGCATGCCCACTTTTTTTTGCCACTCTTGCTGTACCTCATTTGAAACACCACACTGCAGGGATTTTGCACAGTGTCTGGGATTTTAACTACGAAAGGAGAAGTTTACAAGAAAAACGCCTGCAGCTTCCTGGGCTTGATGCACTGCATTGTCTGGCATGGATTTCACTTTCCCCATGACACTGAAAAAGCACTGCCACAGAACAACTTGCTTTGATGCTCTATGCTAGCAAAGAAGTTCTGTGATAAACAAGCTTTTAATCTTGTATTTCCACACTTTTACTAAGTAAATTGCAACTTGACTAAGCTATGTGTCAATGACTGTGCCAAAAGCTCAGCCCTGAACAGAGATGGTAAAAGAGAGTAGGAGAAAAAGTGCTCACAGGAAGCACACAGAAGAATTGTACTTTAGAAGCTTTGTCAGTGCTTTGATTTAGTGCCATCAGTCCTGCTGCAGCAGGCCTTCTACTAAGTGCTAGGGTAAACAGTCCAGGAAAACTCTCAAGAAGCTATAAATGATGCCTTGCAACCTGAAAAGTATCTTCTGCCTCCCTGAATTCTAAGGAGGGATCTGCCAAAACAAAAAACATGCCGGGACTCATGAGGAGCCTGCCCTTTCATGTGATAAGGTCTCTATGGAAAGAACTGGAGTGTAATCAAAGTACATAAGTAGCCAAATCTCAGCATCAGATTTTCAGGAAAAAGCCCTGCTGGCTCCTTCCATATGACGCCAGTCCACATGTGTCACATAGAACAGCTGGTGATGAGCCATCTTCTGCATGAAGGGAATACCCAGCACTTAAATGTATGTTAACATACCCAAGAGAGAGTTTTTAGTACCAAAATGAGCAGTTTGAGAAGCAGCACAGGAATGTAAGTAGCAGAGGACCTTTTCTGCTTACCTGAAAGTCGTCTTGTTGCCTGAAATCTTCACAATATCCTGAAGTATTGCACTGTCTCCTGGTGCTACTCCTCTGTTCCTTTTCCAGATGAAGAGAGGCTGAGCTTATCTGCTTTGCTGATGCAAATACAACAAAGCACACTATGCTACGAACTAACTCCCTTCCTGTGGAACAAACAAGCTGTGGAAGCAGCTGAAGACTCCTGTGTTTAAACGGGAGGGTGCAGACTGTGAAATACAAAATCTGATCACAAGAATAAAAAGTCTGATATCAAACTCTTCTTTTTAGTGAAAAAATCTTCTCTGATGCCTTCTCCTCTGCCCTTTTTATACAAAACTGCAGTACATGGATGTATTGTAGGACATTGATAAAGTATTAGAGCCACTGGATAAATTACTGCATGGAAATTTGGAGTATTTTTGGAAAATATTTCATATTCAGTGTGGGAAAGTATTTTTATTTTTAATGGTAGCTATTAGAAGTTGTTCAGTGGCTTGGAAAGTTACCAGTTCCTTTACATTTCTGAGTATGAGCATTTCTGTGTACAGAAAGATCTGAATTTTTGAAGCTGTGGTTCTTTTTACCACACATCTAATCGGAGCCAAGTATTACTACATTATTTTTGATTTTATTATCACCTTGGAAGAATACAAATTCAAGAAATCAGTGTTCAGTGTTTCTGTACAAAGCATTTAAACTAGAAATAGTTGCTTCTTCCTAGTTATCTACGTGACACATGATTAATGCTTAGTAAAATATAAATATGAATGGAAGTATCTTCTCTTCCAAGGTTCCAGTTGATCGGTTTTGAATCGCCATACTGAGGATGTGAGCTAAGAGCCATTCTAGCAGCATTACAGTGACACACTGCCTGTCATTTACTGCCCATCCTCCTTTTAAGTACTTGTTCCTTCATAATTATTGTCTGCAGTTGGCCACTGGACTTTGAAACTGCAAACTGCTTTCTGTATTTTTTGTTTCCTGCTGTATATACACTGAAATCACACGGTTTGTTATATGTCACTAAGATTACAAGCAGCATGACTTAAAAGGAAAAAGGTAGAAAAATGTCAATGAAAATAGGGAGCTCTTTACTGACTATAAAATGTGCCACATTTCTGTAACCAAAAACAGAGCAGTGGTACTTGGAATCTAGTGCTCATTCAGTGGTGAATAGAAAAAAAATGAGTAGAAATAAGTAAAAAAAGAGTAAACAAATATTGCTATGTAGCAGAAATTTCAGGCTATAAAAATATTGATGAACACTTCAGGAAAAATCGATAACCAGGTTTCTCAAAAATTTGTAACAATTTTTTAACTACGTTAATTAGAGAAAAAACTCAAAGTCATTACTGTCTGAGACTCTGCATTTGAGGGGTTTATGTTTGGGAAGGAGTCTGATCTGCTTACATCATGTGTTGTTAAAGAATTTTGCATTTTATTAATAACTAAGTGGTACTGTGCAATACCATAACGTTAAAATCTGATTTAAACGTATGTACCTAGATAGGTACTTACCAGGTTCTCGCAGAACTCTGGAGTTTCACAAGAACTGGCTGAACAGATCCTAAGTCTGTCCTGTAAATTTTAAACAAATATAGGAAAATTTTAAAAGACCTAAATAATGTTAGAATTATGTAAATATTAAAGAAAGAAGGAAATGAGATAATTTAGGTAATTACTCTCTGGTTTGACAAAAGTAGCAGGACAACTACAAAAAATATGGGACTACATTCATAAAAACTTGATGTAGAGGACTAATGCTAGTGACAATAGTTTTACTAGAAGTGTGTCTTGTGAAAGAAACCTAAAATGAGATTACAGATTTGTTGAGGCATATGATTTACTAGTATGCAAGATACTGATTAAAAAGGAACACTAGGGCTCATTCAAATGAATGGCATTTTGGGTCAACAAAACATAAAATGATAATGCAGTCTGTGTCCACATTCTGTAGACTGACTCCTGGATAGCCTGACTCAGAAAGGGGGTTTCATGTTTATACTAAAGGGCAACAAACAAGAGATCCAATATTTGATTCAACAGCAAAAAAAGACTAATGTGAATCCTAAATGTGCAGATAAAAAAGAAATAAATGAGTGCATAGAGGTGAAACAAGAGCTGTACGGAGAATTCCAGTGTCCATATTTTTAAGGTGGAAAATGGGAAAATGTGCAGAAAAAAGCTAAACCAAAGATATCCGGGTCTTAACCCTCTAGTAAGTGTTAATGAGTTCCTTTTGTTTAGACCTCACAGAGGTGACCAGACTAACACAGGTGAGTACATTGGAGAGAAAACATAAAGCAATAAAGGCTTTAAAACAAGCATAGCATGAACTAGTGGCTGAAAGTTAAAGCCAGAAAAATTTGAATTAAAATTGAATACCCATTAGTTAACACTGAAAGAGATTAACCACTGGAACAAGCTCTCAAAGTAATGAATTCTTCATGTCTTGACGTCTTCAGGTCAGGCATTTCTGAAAAATGTGCTGTGGCTAAACACAAGTTATTATTTATTGATAGCCAAATAATTAACTTAATACATGAGCAATTCCATGAAATCTAATAGCTTGTGATATAGGAAGCCAGATTGCACTCTGAATGTATGATTTCATAGCTTTTCCAGAACGGGGCACATGAGCACTTTGCCAGCTATGGATGTTGGCACATTGATAAGTGAAACTTAGTAGAATGAATGATGAACTGAGACTCCTTTCACCATCATTTTACAGACTTAAATATGTTGTTATCCCCTTGCCACTTCATGCTGATCAGTGCTTCCTCTTTCTCACAAGCTTCCCAGATGAAAAGCCAACACCTGTAAGCCAACACCTGCTTGTGCTCTTCCAGTGAAAAAATGATCAGGCTCATTATTTAGCTCATTCTCCCCTTTCATTTTAAACTTTAGAAGGTATTATATCTTTCCCTGATTCTGTGCTTCCCTTTGAAACATTTAATTTGCAAGTGGTGGATTTAACATCTTTCAGTTCCACTGACAAAGAGCTACTCCTTTTCGATAGCTATTTGATGAAATTCATAATCCTTCAAGACCCTCATCTAATGTTAAAGATCTGAAATTATTACAGCTAGGTAAATACATATTTATCATATCCTTATTGCAGATTTTCACCCTGAGCTTCCTATCTTCTTCCTTTAATTTGCATCTGGGTGTATCTTTAGTTTTGCTTCCTTCCTAAAGAAATAAAGAACTATTTACATAGGAGTTTTGCCATGTCAGGGCCCTTGATTATCATTTGCATTCTGTGTTTCAGAGAAATCCTATTTCATCCTTTAACGCTCTTTTCCCTTTAGCCGAGCAGCAGAAAGACTTAATCTCACTTCCCTTCTAGTCTTCTATTGTCTTCAGGAATTCACTTTCCTTTTGTGCTTACTTTACTTCATCAGCAATTCCTGTTGTCTCCACCACTTTTTGTAATTCTTTACACATTTTTTCGCAGGGCTAGATCCTTTTAGGGAAAGGAAAAGCTCCAGGAGACTACAGAGATTACTCTCTAAATTTTTTAGTGTGCCCTTAAATACACTGTGCTTTATTGTTCTCCAGTTCCCTTTTGATTGTAGTATTTTCAGTCCTTAAAAATGACTTCCTATTCCTTGTGTTTTCTTTAAAGAACTTGAAACTATCCTGCTGTAGTTTTAGTGTCCTCTAGCTGTATGTCTGAATTCTCATGGGCAGCCATAATAGTCCTGTTTTACACATTTGAACACTAGGAGAATACACAACAATTATGCCCATAGGTTTGTAGCTTGTTCCCATTTTCCCCTGATCTCTTGTGCATGTAAGAGGTTTATAACTATACTGTAGAAAAACTTCTGTACACACTTGCAGATCAATATGTTGATCTTTAAATTCTCCACCCAAACCATGCATATTGTAAAGTGAAACATGTGAAGTGTGTGCAGGGCCAATCTTCTATCCTATTAGCTGGCAAAACCAGGAAGCACAAATTTACACTTACAGACCATAAAAACACACAAGGCCATGGAAGCCACCTTTTGGTGTAGATGTAAGGGGAAATTGGGATTCGGCTGACATATTTTTGCAGTGTTTGCAGTATATCATTTGCCAATGTAAATCTGACTTGCAAACATACAGTGTTTTTCACTGTGAATGGTTTCTTTTTGCTATAAATGGACCCTTTCTTGGAAATGGTCTCCCTTTACCTTTTCATCTTGGACTGTTTGAACTACTCAACCAAACTTTTCCTTTTTGTAACACATAACTACAGATGGAGAAAATAAAAATAGGCAAATATTATTATTCCAGGAATACTGGAATATTATTCCTTTTAATGAACCAGTTCCTTTTAAAACATGCAGAGAGATTTTTAATATTGGTACATGTAAGCTTGTGCTTTAATGTTCAAACGCAGAAACTGTGCTTACACTTCTAAATTTGGAAAAGAATCAAACTTATTTGAGAGCGTAATCTAGCAAGAAATAAAGATAGAAACAAGACCACGTGGGAGATGTTTGCTGGTCAACCTCATAGTCAACACAGGAAGCAAAATAGGAAGCCCTATTCAGTGGAAAAACTAGATGCGCTGGGTCCCTTCAGTTGCCTGTCTTGCTGTGTGGACATTGCTTTTCTTTCAGGACACCTTGGCAAGAACTGAGATCTGGCTTGCAGAAGCATAAATAGACTCTAAAGTACCCCAAATGGAATGCTCTAATATTCCATTGAACAATTCCCTCCTTATCAAAATATTAAATCCTGTGTGCCCTCAACTACTCTATGCTGGCAGCAATGTAATAAAGAAAAACATGGATAATAAGGAAATACGATCATCTCAGAGTCTGAATTTCTCATCCCTCGCATAAAGGAAATAACTGTCAGTTCTGTGTCTGCAAAGAATCATGCAGGTGGGAATGTATAGTCTAAAATCATTTTTATGTAATTCTGCTTTTATTTTTTTCCTACAGATTTCTGAGTAGCCTGTACAGTTCTCTGCATTGGACTCTCCCTTTTCAGAGCGGTGAAAGCAGTAAGTAAAGTTGTGGACATGTAACCTCTCAAAAAAATGTTGCTAGTCTGAGTAGTCATTAATGGCAATTTACACATACAAATTTTACAGGGCTTGGATGGAGAATTTTGGTTCAGGCCCAGTTTTCCCAGTATATGCTTTTTAAGGTGTTTGGGGAAGACATATCATCTTCTGGAAAAAAAAAAAAAAATCATGTAAGAGAAATAAGTATATCTAGATATCGGAAACAGAAGAATAGTTGCTTGGAATCTCACCAGGATTAAGTATTATACTAACCATGTTTCAAAATTCCATTTCTCGTTTGACAAAAGGAATGTCAGAGACTACACTGCTTCTGTACTACTGTTGTGTGAGTTCAAAGAGGAACTATTAAGCCCTGGATCTGTGCCTGAGTTTTTTATTCGTGGTACTATCAAAGGGTGTGATCATTAATCCCAGTTAAACACGAAGTCAGCATGTTCCACAGAATCAAAAGCTGAAGTGGGATTCAGGAGAGAGGTGTCCTGCGCCTGATTCTGTTGATGAGGTGTTATGCCACTTATGAAGGTCATGCTGGCTGAGCTTCTCCTACTTTTTGCCCAACAATTTGATATTAGCTTGAGGGCCGTAACTATACATATCTATAGAGTTTTCAGTGTGTTGGGCCAATGTAGCAAGCATCATGAGCAATGCATTTTTACAGATTAAAGAGTGCATTTATATGTATTATAGTTACATATTTAACACCTTTTCATAGTAAATTCAATTATTAGGAGCTTCTAGGCAAACTTAAACAATTTTACATTTTGCCTACATCATTAAAGGAGATCAAATCCCACTGATCTTGAACAAATCTTAGATCATGCTACTATCTCCATGTGATTGTCTCAACCCCTTTACTTGAAGCTGGGTCCATATATAAATAAGTTGGTTTGTGCAGAGATTGGTAAGGTCAATATCCACATTTGTGATTGGAGTTTGATGTGAGGGCTCAGTCCCATGCTCCATTTCCTTGTGGAAAAGCAAACTCCTTTGTTACTTACACACTTCACCATTAAAGAAGCCCCCGGAATCTTCAGTGGAATCTGATCTGTTGATTAGATCATGCTATGCCTGACAGATACTAAGGAAGAAACAGGACATGTGCACAAAAACTACTCAGCAGACATATGAGAATAAAGAAATGCCAACTATTCAGAAAGGCTTTACCCACTATGCCTAATTTTCCAGACGGATATGGAAAGAATTGAAAGGTTAAAAGGAAGGGCAACCAATATATGGCAAAGCCATGAAAAGTACTTATTGCAAGACAAGAACTCACAGGTCTGATAATATTGCCCCTCATAAGCATGAAATTCTAGAACAGACATCCCACAGGAAGGTTACTGCAGGAAAGGACTTAAGAGAGAGCATGAATGAATGAAATACCATATTTCAGGACTAAGGGAATGAACCCAGCCTCCTAGGGTTCATTTCCAAAATATGAGATCCCTTTTGAAGAAGAAAATTAATTTCCAGTCAGATGGACCAGAATTGGTGATGATTTAGGATAATGTATGTTTTTTCCCCAGGTGGTTGAACAATGATTCAAATGTATCTACATTAATAGAAGCAGCTGGTGTGTGTTTTAGAAGTGAGTAGATGATAAAACTTAACAACTTAATAAGGCCAGTTGGCTATGGGAGATGGGTATGCATATAAAACATGATACCTCATGTGACTAAAAAGCACGTTAAAAATATGCAAGTTTTATGTTTGTACTGATGGCAGGTGCCCAGTATATGAAAAATGTCTGTTCGGGTTTTTTTCCTCAATGAGCTGCACCATGTTGTAATTTGGGTAGTATGATACTGCAGAAGGAAACCTGTGTTTCTTCTCTGCTCTTGAAAAAACCCAACCCAGTAAAGTCTACTTCTTTTGCCCTATTTTCTTTTCACCTTGCATGCAGCTCGTGAACCAATACTCTCTTGCTTCATTAATGAACTTTCATCTCAGTCCTTCTTTTTTTGTCTCACATTCACACTGATGATAATTTCTGCTCCCCTGTCAGTGCTGCACAGGAAACACAGGTACTGCTGATGAGTTGGGGATCACTGAAGCACAATGAGCTCCACATCTAGATCAAACCTTGGGGATCAACAGCACAGGATCAAGATGTTATCCTCTTGATATACCAGAATTCAGGGAGGTCTGGTCACTGTCTTTAAGTGGACTAGGATGGTAAGCAAAGGGCACTTCTTACCATTATAGCAATGCTGTTTGACTGCCTCTGTTACCTTTTCTGATTGCTGTCAGGGATTGCAGACTGTCAGTACTACATTCCCGTTTCCCTTCCTGTCACTGATGCAAGATTTTGGGCCACTGCCTAGAAGAGATCTCTGTAACAGAGGTCCCTTCTGTCCTTTTTTCCCTTGACAGAATGAATATTCTCTAGTTCCATACATGGCTGTTTTCAAAGGAGAATGAAGAGTCCTTTCATAACCTTGAACTGAGGCATCTTCATGTTGACGAGAGAATTTCCTCAAACCCTCCATTTTGTATAATTTGCAGTAGGAATTGATGCCACACTTCTTCCTTTAGGACAGAAGGGACAGAACTGAGCTCCCTTCCTTATTCAGTGGCTTCCTTATCCTCACTGAGGGTCTCCGTTCCTCCATAGAAGGGGCACAGTGCTCAGTGGTGAGGAGTAAACAGAATCACAGAATGGCTGATGTTGGAAGGGACTTCTGGAGATCATCTTGTCCAAATCACCTGCTCAAGCAGGGCTGCCCAGAACAAGGACCATATTCAGATGAATACCTTCATGGATGGAGACTCCCCAACCTCCTGGGGCAACCTGTGCACGGCTTAGTCATTCTCACAGTAAAAAGTGTTTCCTGATGTTCAAAAGGAACCTCCCATGTTTCAATTGTGCCCATCACCACTGGTCTTGCTACTGGGCCCCACTGAAAAAAGCCTGGCTCCACCCTCTTTGCATCTTCCCTTCGGGTATTTGTACACATCTATGAGATCCCATTGAGCCTGCTCTTCTCTAAGCTGAACCGTCCCAGCTCTCTCAGCCTTACCTCATAGGAGAGATGGTCCAGCACCTTAACCATGGTCATGACCATTTGTTGGACTCTCTCCAGTATGTTCATGTCTCTCTTGTACTGAAGGAGCCCAGATCTGAGCCTAGCACCCCAGGTGTGCCCTCACCAGAGCTGAGCAGAGGGGCAGGATCACCTCCCTCGATTTGTTGGCATTGCTTTGCCTAATGCAGCCCAAGGTATCGTTTGCCTTCTTTGCGGCAAGGGCACTGCTGGCTCATGTGTGACCTGATGCCCACCACGACCCACAGTGGGTGGGTGGGACCCGGACCCACCCACCCAATGCCAAACTGCACTCCAGTCGGGTAGTCCCCCACCTGTCCCGGCGCCTGGGTTGTTCTTCCCCAGTGGCCGAGCTTTGTCCTTCCCCTTGTTGAAGTTGCTCTCCCTGGGTGTCCCCGGGTGCACAGAGCGCCTGTGCCCAGCTGGAGGGGCAGCAGGAGCTGTGGAGACACCCACCCACCCGGGCTAGGGAAGCAGCCTGCGGAGGACGGCGAGGAAGCCAAAGGGAGGATCAGGGAGCAGCGTCCCGCTGAGAACGCCTGCTGCCACCTCACCTCTCGCTCGCCTCGCCTCGCCGCGCCGCGCCGCTGGGACAGCGACGGGCTCCCGGTATTGCCCGGCGGCCGCCCCCGGCCCTGCCCCGGCGCTCGCCGACACCCGCGGGCGGGGGCGGAGGGCGGGGGGAGGTCCAGGCGCGGAGCCGAGCGCCGCCAGCCCGCCTCGCCCCGCACACGCTCGCACACCGCA
>VZTE01006457.1:1019897-1056794 GCA_013397775.1 Eulacestoma nigropectus | reverse complement strand
CCCGGCCGCTCCCGGGGCGCCCGCCCATGGCTGACAGGAGCCTGATCGAGGGCGCCGAGCCTCTGCCGCGCCGGGAGGAGGCTCCGGAGTGGGGCTACGAGGAAGGTGAGGAGCGGGCGGCCACTCCGCCGGGGAGAAACTTTTCCGCGGCCCGGGGAGGAGGAGGCGGTGTGGGGATTTCAGTGACGGAGCGCAGCGGGGTTCGCTCCCCGCCGTCCCGAGGCGCGGGGAGCGGGGAAGCGCCGTCCCGCAGCGGGCAGCAGGTCCGTCCCTGCCGGCGGGAGGGCAGCGCGGGGCGGCGGCCACGGGGCCGCCGGGTCGGGCGGGCAGCCCCTTCCCTCCCGGGGGCAGCGGCCGGACAGGGTCTGTCTGACCCGCAGCGCGGGCTGCCAGGGCCCCCCGTAACCGCTGTTCCCTTGTGCCTCAGGAGTGGAGTGGGGGCTGATTTTCCCCGATGCTAACGGGGAATACCAGTCGCCCATTAACTTGAACTCGAGAGAAGCTAAATATGACCCCTCGCTCCTGGAAGTGCGTTTGTCACCGAACTACGTGGTGTGTCGTGACTGTGAAGTGATCAACGACGGGCATTCGATTCAGATTGCCCTGAAGTCAAAATCAGGTATGCTGAAACATGGCCTTGGTTTTCCCGGCTCAAGCTTGTGTTGCCTGAAGACTCACTGTACTTATGTCCTGGAGAGTAGGAAAAGCAGCTTTTCCCAGCAGTGAGCAGTTGTGCCCATTCCGCATGGACTATGCCCGGTGAGAGTGTTGCTGTTGACTTTGGTAGGAAGAGGAGCAAGTGTTGCAATGGGAGTTGCAGATTTCAGTGCCAGACTGGATGGTCAGTCAGATTGCTTCGATGCATGTCCAGAATTTCCTCTTGTGATGGTGGTATCCAATTCACTGGCTTTAGCAGCTGTCTGCATTCAGAAGCAGTACAGACTATTGCTAAGACAGTGTAGTGCCAAACTGTTCTGTACAGCTGGCAAGATTTGTTCATGGTTCAAAGACCATGTAAGTTAAAAGTGCTTTTTCCCATTAATTTGAGTGGGTTCTGAATACTAAATACAGAATTGGACAGCTTAAGATAGATACATCGGTTATACACGCTCATGGTATTGATGAGGACCAAGTAGAAGGCAGTCCTCATTTCTTAAAGGATGACATTTTTGGTGTCACTCATCAAATATGATTTAGAAGCAAATGATAAAAGAAACAATTCCAACGTAAGTGAAATTGCAATATCTTATTCAGACCTTTCATCTGGGTAAACTATCCTATATGAAGGAGACAAGAAAGTAGGGAGAATAAAAAGTCCATTTTGCTTTCCAGCACTTCAGTAGTTCTTACCATGTGTTTGGAAGAGCCTCCATGTTATTTCAACCAGTCTTAGCCAGTAACAGCCCTTTGGGGGCATTTAAACAGCTGAACATTGTCAAGCCATGAGACATTCCAACTTTTGTTTCGTTCTGAGAACTCAGTAGTACTGGGAACTACAGCTGTGCTAAGTGAGGGAGTCAGTTCAGTTTTACACAGTTTTTAAAAAAGGAAGGGTTTGTTATTTTAGTAATGATGCTTTCCTTTATAATTTCCTTTCTATGATAATTTCCATGTATTTTTCAACACAGAACATTTCTTTCCATGCAATTTTGCAGATTTGCAATAAAAGAGAAATGTTGTACTTCCAGTCAGTTTTACTGCCTTCTTCAGAAGCAGAGCTCTTTTCCCAAGGGATAACGTTCTCCCTGCAGGATCAGGAATTCTTGAATTCTCCTGTGGAGGAAGTGAGAGTGACCACAAATGACCTCATCACTTGCATGCCAAAATGCAACTCCTTCCATCCTACCTTTCCCAAGGGCAGTTTGTAACTTAGTAGCGATAATTAATAAGATGGGACCAACACACCTAAATGCCTTTGCAAAACCATTAAGAGAATTAGAAAAAAGGAAAGTCTTCTTTTTATACTTGAATGCAGTGTGATGCCAGATGGATTAGTCTTGAATTATAAGAAAATGTGAAACAGAGAAAAAGTTTATGACTGAAGTATGGAACTATGATTTAGGAAATCTTGGTTTAGTTTCAGCTTTTCCTTAGATTTTGTGTTACATAATTTCCCATTCTCCATTTGTAAACTGGGAATAATTTGGGATGGAGAAGACAACATTTATTAAACCTACCAAGAGGAGAAAAGAGTTAATAATCTGTGTTTGAACCTGGCCTTAGTATTCTGGCCATTTTTCGGGGATTGCAGAAACTCCTGCAGTTTCTTTTCCTCACAGGGGATCTCTGATGACAAATCCATTTAGCCAGATTATTTTGATGGGAACTATTGAGCACTGAGTGCTTTTGAAACTTTGTCCAATTAATGTGCAAGAGATCCTCATCTACTGTAACGTTAACAGTCAAAGAAAAAGTTCTTTATGGAAAAAAAGTAAACTGATTAAGATACATATTAAAAATAAATTTGTCATTACTGGTGATTGATTTTACCCTTTAATTCAAGACTCACCGTCCATATGGAATTCGCAAATCCTTCTCATTATTTAATTGCAAACATTTTCACAGCTGCTTTCATTTTGATGATGGAATATGTGTTGTGCGTTAGGTGGAAGAACCATGACCAACTATGAAATAGGTTTATCGTGGGATCAGTGTCCTAACTGAAGCCTTGGAAATAAACTCTTTGAAGCTCTTGGAGATCCAGAACTACATAATATAGAGAACATTTGTTTTAGTTACAGTTTTCCTCAGAGTAATATTTTAAAACAGAGAAAATGCTCAATTTTCCTAATTGACATAATAATAATAACAATTATTACTATTATTATTATTATTATTATCCTAATTGGGCCCTAATTGAGTATCATGATTCTTTTTATTTGTCCAGATTTCTTAAATAATTCAATTGGTTGTTACCCCGAGTGTTCACCCGATTTGTAGATTTTCCCTGTAGGGGATATAGGTATAGATAGAATATAGATAAGGTTAAGAAGCAAATCTGAATGTATAACTACATTTAGGACATTTCATTTTAGAAACTCTTAATGGCTGTTAGATTAGTTGTGAAGAATTATTAAAGGAGGATTTATTGGAATATTTGACTTTTTTTTCCCCTCCAATGTAATTGCTTATGAAAACCATAATTGAACTGTTTTCTTTCAGTTTTTTTGTCGTTCCGTACCTTTGGTTTTATGTTTGTACAGTTGTAATATGATTCAATTGCTGACTTAGGTTTTAGTATTACATTATGTCTTGTGCTCCAAACTCAGGCTGTATAGTTTGTGTGTCAAAATAGCTGTATATTAGGGAACTAATTCCCTAAGGATATATTTCATGTAGTTAAATAATCCTTATCAATTATCAGAGATTGTAAAAGATTGATTCCAAGTCTATGAAATGCAAGCTGGAATTTAATGGGTTCTGGGGAAGACTGTGAATGCCCTTAAATAAAACTCAGCCCTGCCTAGAAGCCAATATTCAATGATTTTAGTGGGAAGTTACCTCCAGCTTGTGGTGTAATATTTGATCTAAAGCAGATTCAGAAATCCCTGGGCAAAATGTTTCCGTTCATTAATTCCGTAGCAGATTTGGCCTCACAACTGCTTGCTTTTACTACTTATGGTGGAAGTCCCTATTAATGCAAAAGTACTGAGCTGCTATATAAAATTTATATAAAATTTTTTGTGCATGTGTTGCAATTGTGGACAGATGCTTTTAAGAAATTCCAGATGTTTAAAAAACTGAAGTAAGGAAAAGCCATGGCTGCCTAGAAGCTGTTTTTAAGTAAATGAGGTACGTTTTTTTGCTCCAGTGTGTAGGTTTGATTATATTTCGATATGGAGGCATTCTGTATCTCAGAAGCCTGACAGGTGGTATATGACTGAACACCTTTACCTAGCATATTATTTGCAGTCAAAAGTTTTCTGTCTATTTCTGTGACCCACAGTAAATACAGGGGATGGAGAGTAAGCATTTGAACAACTTGGAGGTAACTTCCCAGTTCAATTCAGAACCCCTGCCATCTGTTTAGAGCACACGGTTAATGTCTTGATGAGACCAATAAACATTCCCTCTTCTGACTGGTAAAGGCACAATGTTTTCATTTGGTGTTCTGCCTCATAAAACAAAGAGTTCAGTATGACAGCAGTTTTACTGTTTTTTCATAAGTGCCTCAATTCATGTTCTGTACCTGCAAGGTTCTTCAGAAGTAATGATGACAAGTCTGTCAACTTAACTCTTCTCCTCTCTGGTACCACTAATAATGTAGAATATTGCCACAATCTCCTTGTTGTATTTGGAGGATATATTCAGTGGCTTGTCTGCTTTGAAATGCAAGTTCTTTACCACTTATCTTCTTTCCCACTTATCTTCTTTCCTAGTATTAATAGGGGGGCCATTACCTCGGGGACATGAGTTTGAGCTACACGATGTTCGATTTCACTGGGGGAGAGAAAACCAGCGTGGTTCTGAACACACGGTTAATTTTAAGGCCTTTCCCATGGAGGTAAGAGTGCACTGCATTGTATAACACCCGTGAAATGCAAAAGATTTTATTTCATAGCCTGAATTCTTTGTAGCCCAAAAGCAACTTCCTTTTAGCTCAGCATGCTTTATGTTTTGACTGCAAAGCTGTCTTCCTGAGGTGTGCTTTAGTGCAGGTAAATTAGGATATGCATCTGGAATAGAATGCCTCCAGCACTCATCACATTGTATGATTAATTGGTCGTAAAGTTAACTTGCAGAATTATTAACTTCTTATTAGTGTTCTAACAAGATCTGCCATTTCAACACTTCCTATGTCACCTTGACTAATAGCTGTAGATGGGGAGAACTAGCCACTGGAAATATTTCCATGGTGAGTAATAACAATCTAGGTCAAGTTGGAGTAAGTGTAGAACAATTTGTTCATGAAACAGCTTTACGTACTTGAAAATTGGAGATTGTGTGATAGTCCTGTGTATGGTCTGCAAGATGTCAAAGAAGTACAAGATTTTGAAATAAAAGCAAAGTGATAATACAGTCTTAAAAAATTCAGCTGCTCATGGGGTTCGTGTTACAAGCAACACAAAATGATCCTATTCTTGGTACTATTTCTCCTGCCCTCCAGCAGTGGTTTGTCGTATTACTTCACTTCCCACTGTCCCATTGCTTACACTTGTCAGGGAATGGCTTGGAGTGTCCTTTCGATCCTGGGCTGCAAGACTAGTTTTAACATATACCAACCCTGATGTTTGATGACTTTAGGTTTGCATCTTTTATTTCATTTGTTGCGCACTATTTGTTTTAAAGAAAGTCAAGATTTTTCAGAGTTCTTTAACTATTTTTGCCTTATTTATCTATCATAATCCCCCATGAGTCTGAAACCGTTTCTTTTTTTCACTGTGCTCAGTGCTAGGAAATTTATTATTGTAGTGTTCATGAGTGCCTGACTACTGGAATAGAACTGCCTTATGGAAAAGAATATAAAGATATTAAAGAATATTAAAGCAACTACTGCAGAACTAAGTGTAAAAATCTTGTGGACTTACATCATCTGTCTAATTCTTAGGGTTGTTCAAATACTGTCTTTAAGAGTTATGGGTCAAATTTTGGTCTCTGCTGTTTGCTATTTTGCACTGTTCCATCACAGCTCACCATATAATTTACTCATAGGGGGTTTTCAGATCAAATTGAGTCAGATCATAGAATCATTTAGATTGGAAAAGGCCTTGAAGATCAAAAAGTCCAACTGTAAACCTAGTACTGCAACAGTCCTCCCCTAAACCATGTCCCTAAGTGCCACACCTATGTGTAGATCCCCTCTGCAGGTTGATTCCAGGCAGGTCCTGGAAATACAGAATTGCTTGAACGGGTAAGACTCGTCAACCAAAGGGAAGACAGGAGAATGACTTCTGCATCCTGGTTACCTGGCATATTATATACAATATGATTTATATGGTCAGTAAGACCTTCAGGATGCTGCAGTGTTCCCCTGAGGCAGGAAGTAGCCAATTCATTATAAAACAGCTCTGCTTAGTGCTTTTCTTCAAGGCTGATGCAGCATGTGGTGATCGAGAAATATTGATATGAGCTATGCTGAGAACTGTACTTGGGAGTCTATCAGGGTTTCCGGTCTCTTTCTTTATTAAGGATCATTTGCAAACAGTGTTGGTACTATGTGGGAACAGTCTACTGATAATCTGCAGAAAACCTAGAACTATCTACTCCAGATCAGTCCAGAGAAAAATATGCTTGACCCAGAGATACAAAACAACAAACTTAGTAAGACATGAAGGGATTTCATTCTTCACCTACTTTAAAAGCAGTACAACAGCTGCACAAACAGAATTCTGGCACAGTCGAAGAACATCACCTGGAGGTGAGCAAGCCAGTGTTTTTCTGTTTCCTGCATCTAAGCAGCTTTCAACTAAACTCTAATTTCCAAGAAATAATTACTGATGCTAAAATTCTCTAGCAGAAAAAACCTGATTTGTAATACACTTTAAGTACAGTGTGAATGTTTCATTTTATAAACAGATAGATTCTTATGGCAGAAAATGGCCAGTTTATCATCTTCTGCCCCAAGTTGCAAGAAAGTGCAGAGCAGTTTTTTTGGCAGATAAATTGCATTTCCTTCTGCTATATGCACAAAGAGCTGTTATATTAATTCCTTCTCAAATTGTCCAAATCAAATATTATACTTGAGCAATAATAAAATGGGTGCTTGTGGCCACTGTAAATGTTTATGTAGTACACCTGAGACTCCAGAATGGAAGATTTGCTGTTTCCATTATTCCAGGCATAGCCTTTTTTTTTTTTTTTTTGTGTACAATAGCTTTGATCAACAGACCAGGAAATCTTATTCTCTTAGCTTTTGACATTGGCATTGGTTTATACAGTTGTTGGAAATCATCATATTCCGAATGTATATTTGCCTTGATTTTCACTGGGTTTCACAGACTCACAGAATATCCTGACTTGGAAGGGACCCACATGGATCATCAAGTCCAGCTCTTAAATAAATGACCCATATGGGGATGCATTGCACAATCTTGGTGTTATAAGTACCATGCTCTAATCAACTGAGCTAAGTTTGTTGGTTACTGAACACAAACAGCAATTGATGCCTATTTTGGCTACATCCAAGCAATTTGGTGTAGTTTAGGCTTTTGTACCAAATAAGTTGGCATTTGCTTGTGAACCAGTGCATGCCTAAAAATATGTTGAGCACCAAGTGCATAAGTTTAGGTCTTTTTCAAGCGTAAAAAATCTAGTAGGACATTTTTCTAAGGAACTTGAAACTATTTCCATGGCAAATGATAAGGGTTATCCTCTCTTTGTGAGAGGAAATCAAGGGGATAAACAGTAATACGAAAATGGAAGTGCTTGGTTTAAGTGGGTACATTAACAACACAACATCTTGGCCTAGATTATACACTCTGCTACGCTATTTTAAAACCTGAGCAGTTCTACAGAAATCAGCTTTTAGTTTGAAGAGATCTGAGATGACTATCTAAGACTAATTATTGACTGGAGCATCAGTCTGGTGTTTTTTTTAGAGCTGAAGACTATACAGCCTTATTTTATTACACTGGACAAAATAGTTGTGTAACAGCTTCAGATTATCAGTGTAACGACCTTTGTAAAAGATGACTTTGAAAAAGAGTGTAATTTTTCAAAGTTTGCAAGACCAATCTTCAATTACTTCCTTAGCCTCTTCATCTTCGGTACCATAACTTCTTTTATAGAAGTTAGGCAGTACCTTGTATTAGTTGGGTAATATCCCATGTTTCTTAATGCAAAAATCCATTACTTCTTATTACACGGCTGGGGCCTTTGCATGTGGTTATGGTTCATGGGGAAGTTGGTTAGACTACAAAGCTTGTGTAACCTCTGGAATATCTTCTTGAACTAATACATATTGTTGAAAAATATTGTTCATGTGGCTTGGAGGCTGAGTTGTTTTTTAATTTTCATTTGAGGTTCAGCAAAGATGTGTTTTCCACCTTCCTTGACTGAAGACACCAGAATGTAGACAGTGATTTGCCAGTGTTTTCATTTTCACTGGAAAATCTGTGTTTGCAATGAGTCAGGAAAACAGGACAAAACAATAAATAGTTGTCGAAAGTAAATGCTGTAACACCTCTTTTTAAACCAAAGAAAAGCAGAGGGCTGTAATGCACCAATACTCCTCTCTCTCTCCCATGAAAACAGGACCATGAAGGAAGGCCCTTCTTGCCCTTTGGCCAGAAATTGGAAGGAAGCATTTGTGCGACTTTCTCCAGAAATCCTTCTCACCAAGTACTTCTACTGCATGTAAAACAGTGCTACTTTGCCTTTTGGCCAAAGTTACGTTGGCCACAACATATGCTAAATGTTTAATAATGGTCTTAACATTGAGAGACCGTTTCTTGCCAGCAAATGGAACAGGGTACCAAATAGCTATATTTGTGCTTTACAGTACAAATTTCCACAGAGCAGTGAAATCCACATTTACACATGTGATTTACCTGAAGCTGATTTAGGTGTAGGAAAGAGAGGAAACCGTTTGGCATCTTTATTCTTCTCCTTGATGCCAAGGGTATGGGTTGGAGAAGAAGGAAAATCTTTCTCTTACCTTTGATACAGGGAGGTAGAGGAGGACAGGAATTGCAAATTGCTGCTATTTATTTTTATTGTTAACAAACTGAAATGGGAGCAGCTAAAAATGAGTTCCCATTGTATCGGATCTCTGTATAAACACAGCCTATTACAGTGCCGGGCTGAATGAACTTACAGTCAAAAAAGAAACGAAAGCCAGCAGGAGAAAGTAAATCACATGATAACATCAATACTGGTTTATGGAAAAAAAATGTTTTCACTACTTCTGAAATGAAGGGAAACGGGGAGAAATATGCCTTAAAGCTGTCTCTTCCTCTTTCTTACTCAAGTGGTGGCGTGACCAAAGGCACAAACTGACCATAATGGCACAGTTTTTTCCAGGCTGCTGGTCTGAAATAAAACTGTATCAGGGAAAAGAAAAAGGTTCCTTTCACCACTTGCAGTATAACCAGGAGGATAATTCTCTGTAATCCATCCTCTTTAAAATGTAGGATTACATTAGCTGTGAACCATGTGAAAGCTCTCAGTAGAAGTGGGTTGGCAGAAGATAATTTAAAAAATGTTTCCAAGATGTCTAGGAAGATTAAAAACGAATATGGTCCGGCCTACATTTTTTGAGTAGAACAGAAGAAAATCCAGTTGCTGGAAGGGCCAGAATCAGTTCTGGACAGGAATAAAAGCTGTTCCTTTCTGTTACATAATGAAGAGCAGACTAATTAATTCCGTATTCTTTCAGAATAAATGAAATATGTGCTGCAATGAAGGTAACGTAGTGCAAAACATGTCCTACCCTCGATTTGATTTAAACCATTAATGTGTTCCTTTCTTAATGAGGAATGGTGCCTAAAGTACTCATCTAACAAAGTTAAAGTTTTAGGGCTTCAGGTTAGGCTGTTAACATTACACTTACCTACCAAAGTATTTTTACAGTCTTCAGCATGAGGTTTTCTCTGTGCCTGACTCTGAAATCAGGTATCTGCATAAAGTGCATCCCTTTTCTGGCATTTCTTGAGAGAAGGTATCAAGCTTTCAACACAGAAATTTATTTTTTTGCCAACTTTTTATATTCTTTGCCAGTGCTATTTAATCTTGCCATCTCTTTTAATCATTTTCTTATTACCTTATCTGGGCTAAAAAATAGACCAGAGTAATTGTAATAGAAGGCCTGGGAAACAGTGTGCTTGCCAGCGTCTCTCCCTCTTTATTCAGAGGCCTACAAGCTGCAGAAGGACTGAGTAGGTGTGAACGGCAAGCAGAATTTAGACCATGATGACAGCAATTTCTTTAATAGGGCTATGATCCAAGTAATAAACTCTAAAAGATAAACCAAGGAGTAAATCCTGTTGCCTTAGTTGGTTGCATTGATTGCCTGCTTGTGAAAAAAATAATTAATTCCACTCATGTTGGCAGCACAAGACCTTCGAATGAAGGATGTCTTGCCTAGGCACTCATGAATTTCACAGGAGGCAAAAAGAACAGATTCCGGAAGAGTTTACGTAGCATCATGGTGAGGTCTGGAACTCTGCTCAGAAGTTGTCCAAGTTTTCTGGCAGAAAATTAACTTGTTGCTAATAGTCCTGGACAATCTTCTAAATTTTGGCATCATTGCAGGTGAACACTCTTAGCTGTGATTAAACACAGTCTGCCTTATAAGGAAATGATGACATTCGTGTAATGGCGATATCCTTGACAGGTTATGAATAAGAGTAATAATTGTTTAAAGTAGATATTTTCATTGGACAGTATCTAATTTTCGAGGACAGAATTGTGGAAAAACACAGGAAAATCATGCCAATATTTAAACAGATGTTTCCAATTTTGTTTTCTAAATCTCAGTGATTCCTACAAAAGCAATTTTTTACATGTTGTGTAGGTGCCATTTAGGAACGTAACAATAATACTTAGCTTTACATAGCACTCTGTGGGCAAAACTGGTCTTAGCACTAATTCCAGGACTGTCAGTGAATCGTGTTATGTGGGATCCTAGCCCCAAATATGCAGGTGTATAAGTATTTTTCTGCATTTTTCTATGTACCATACACTCTGCAATCCCCTAATTGATGTGACTTCTGTTGGGATTTTTTGTGGTGGGACAAAACTGTGAGATCTTTGTCTCCTCCCAATATACAGGGAGACATGAAACCAGCAACAAGATAAGAAAAAATTACAATCATTGTAAAAGCACACATGATCAGCTTATGACTCCTGAGATTGCTAGTGCTTTAAGTTCTTTCAGTGTTATATTTTTATTGTTGTGGAGGGTTAATTTGACCTAAGTAGGCACATGCAGTCTCTGGAGTATACTTTGGTTTTGGGTAATTTGCCCGTATGAGCTTCGATTGGCCCTTGTTTTGCTCACTCATATAGTTGTAATTTTTCAGGAATGCACTTATGTGCTTTCTATTATGAATTCCTGAAAGCAGGCGCAAAAATAGGCTGATGTACTAGCATAAACATGCTTTTATCTTGTCTAACACCTGAAAAAAATTTAAGTTAAACCCTGTGGAAAAAGGTACACATCTTTAGAGGTAGGAAATGTGATTTCCCTTCTGTGCAAAATCTACAATATATTTATTGGATTGTGGAAGATGTACGAGCTGCCAGACACGAGGTCAAAGAAGAGTGGTGTTAACAGTGTGTACTGAAGCCTCTTTATCTTTTTCTCTGTTTTTTAAGAGTCATTTGAGTTTTGTGTGGAGAAGCTTTGTGGCCCATATGCACCTAAACCACTTTTGAGGTGGCAGTTGCAACTGTCTGTGATTTGTAACTTCTACCAGGATGGAGAATTTCAGTATTCGTTGAAGAAATAAGTACTTTAAACTAAAGATGACTGAGCAGAATAGGACAAACTAATAGGAAAAAATTTGCAGGTGGAGAAAAGTTGGATGAAGAAAAGGAGAGTGAGAAGAAAATGAGAAGCGACTGAAGAGAGCATCCCTTCTCTGGGCTCCCTGTTCCACCTAATCTCAGTTTATTGGTTTAATTCTTCCAGAAGCTGCAGGCAGTCTTCGTGTTTTGCCTGTAATAGAGGTTTTGCATGGAATTTTCTTGCAGCCCCACTGGGCTAAGATAAGATGTTCAGTTGCAGCCTGTTTGGTGGCACTGCATCCGTGTGGAGGCAGGTGTGTAGCCTTGGACAGAAGAGCTCTTAGCATACCCTGTCTGTGGTAGCAACGATATAGACTCTGACACTTTTTAAAAATATGTGATTCTTTTCCATTCCTTGAGCAGATTTACAGCTTTGCCTTCTCCTTACTCTACTTTCTTACACAATTATCTTGCTGACAGTGCTTGTATTTGTGGATATAGAGGGTGCTCTCAGACAACGCTTACAGAAAACTCTGTTCCCAGCTTTAACAGAATGGCTGCTTATGTAGCTTACGTACTTATTTCTGCTGTGAGAGAAGACCTTACGTAGTCTATTAGAAGATGGGACTTCTGAAGAGGATTTAAACCTATTTTGGAGCTCAACAAGATTGCCGCTCAAGTCTTTGCCATTTTTCTTGGCTGTGTGCCCTTGCTGTGATTTGCTTCAGTTGCACAGAATTTTCTGATATCTGCCATGATCCTTGCTGGCACTCTGCATGTATTTTGCTTCAGTTTCCTGCTGCCTTGGTTTTCCTATTTGGTTTTCTTTGGCACTTTGCCCTAACCACTAGGCCTAACTGTTTTGCTATCTAAAACTTACCACTTGTTGAAGAAGGGGAAAGGAGAATCCTTATTTTGCTGTTTTCCATGCTGCATGCTTGAGTCAGGACCAGTTCCTAGACTGGCCCCAGTGTATAAGTAAATACTCTAAAAAACAGAAGTAATAGCTTTCTGATGCTAACCCCAAATTTTGTGTTATTTGTGCTAATGGCGCACTCATGGCCCTCAAGAGGTAAAGGATGAAACTTGTAGATCATCTAAGAGCTGAAAACCTTGGGAGGCTTCCACAAGTATTTGCTGTTATGCCTGACTGCATCACAAGCACAAATAATGTAATCCCTAAAACATCAATGCAAGGGAGGTGAGTTCTGCCCTTGCCAAGGAACTGGTAGAAGACAAGTTCAAAGGGATTAAATTGTTTGGCCATGGTCACACATGATGCTTTTTGCAGAAGTGGGGGAGAACTGACTCATGGTTTCTAGATGCTCGAATTCTAGTAAGGCTTTCAGACACTGTAGTGTTGGAATGCCTAACTTAGGTTGTAAATCCTGGTTCAGCAATTTAACCACAGGGCTGTCTGGTGCCCTAGTCCATAGACCACACTATGAGATAGTGATCATTGTCAATGAAATACTGATCATTCCTGCCTTTTTACTGTCCCAGCATTGAGCCATGTAATGAACTGAACTGGGGAACAGCTGAAGTTTAGCAAAATTTGTGGAGTTCATTCAACTATGGAAGAGGAGAAAAGTGTAGCACACAATTATGCAATCCACAAAGTTAAAATTCAAGAGAAAACTGTTGGAGAAGCATAACAGAGTTTATTATTTCAAAGGAAGTTTGGCCAACGTTACAGGAAAACAAAAACCTGACTGAGTTTCCTAGAGGAGTGTATTATGGAAGAACAACTGCTCACTGGATAACAGTCAAGATTATGACTTAAGAAGATAATATGCAGCTGCACATTCTTGTATCTTAAGACAGACCATTACCTTTGAAACACAGAGAACTGTGGGATTCAAATCAGTTATTAACAAAACTTGGCAAATTAACAGGGAGGGAGTGTTTTCTGTTCTGCCTTCATGGGAGAATCTACCATTGAAAATTAAATTGGTGATTTAAAACCTTCCACATACAAACAGTCTAGTTTTAAATCCAAGACAACAGATTGCGGGCTTTGGAACTGGACATGCTTGTATTAAATGCTTAGTCATATAAATAACACTTCCAGAATGAAATACTTAACCTATAGCTCTTTGTGTTTTCTGTCTTCTTGATGATATTGCTAGTCTGTAATATCATCAACTATCCATCAAGGTCCAGTCTTTTTTCCAAGCTTCACTCTATCTAACTACAGAGCTATAAAAGCCCATGCAGACACACACATGCACCCTTTCAGGTTGGCAAGAACTCAGAGTGAAGGTATGCTGAAGAGTTCTGCAGTAAAACCCTTGCCTTTTCCTTCCTGGCTTTCATATTTCAAAGGAAGGAAAAAGAAAGGCTTGAAAGTATATTTGTTTCTGTTAGCACAGGTAAAGGCAGACCCGGGGCACTTCAGCCTACATGTTTGCTGGGGCCAAACATGCTATCAGGGAACAATAAGCTGCTCTGCGGTGCTCCTTGCTTCACACACTGAGCAGAAACTTGGCACACTGAAGAGCCTGACCTATGAATCTGGCGGTAATAACTGTGTAGCTGTTTAGTTTCTTACTGTTAGGTTGATATTGAAAGTTGGCAATGTAGAGACAGGGACATTTTGCCTTTTCCAGTCCTTTTCTCAGCCTGTATACTTACATTACAGTTAGAAAAATGTTATTTTTGATTAATTCCTGTTTTCTTTCAATCTCCTGTGTGTGCCAGTAGACATAAGCTGTGCTTGTAATTTCAAATGTGAAGAAAAAATAAATACGCACAGATGACAAATTTTGTATCCCCAGTTTCCCCTATACCCTATGATGGTCTTGCCAGTGATTTTCCTAAGAAATAGGCAAGCTTATGTTACATGTCAGCAGCTTCTGTGGGCAAATGAGGGGATAGATAAAAAACATCTATGTTGCAGTTGCGTTAACCATGAATATTCTTATTTTTTAAATTATTTTTTAAAACCTTTTGGCTTCTTTTCCTGGAACAGAAAGAAGAGCTCTCGTTGGATTTTTATGGTTCCCACTGCTTTTCTTTTTAGCTTACTGTTTGTAGCTGTCGTGTTTTGAGTTTTTCCATATACATCAGTACTTCCTGCTGTTAATTTCATTTTTTTAATGGACCAGTAGTTCTTTGTCTAAAATGAAATGAGGATGCTGCATGTGATTAGACTTTTCAAAGGGAACAGAGATTCCTGTTTAATATTAGATGTTGCAATGTTTTTATTATTCTGTTATGTAGATACTTCTTTAGTGAGTTTGCCCAAAGAAACTGCAATGATGTTTCCTGAGATGCTGCAAATAATTCAATAGTCCCACTAGTTACCTTTTGAGTGGCACATCTGAAGGTATGCCACACAATTGCTTAGACTACTTCTGCTTTCACTAGGCTGGCTTGCTTGGAAAGAGAATAGATTTTGGAAGGTGCCTTTGCAGTCCTTCCTGTTATAATCCAATATAAAAAACTTTTTTTATGGCAGTTCTTCTTTCTTTCAAAGATGTTCATGGAGACGAGAGCACCAGTCAGCAAAGGTTCTGGACTACCCTGCTGTTCCAGTCAAGCATTTGTTCAGCACGTTTTAGCTGTGAATTTAGCTTTTGACCTGAAACATGTAGTATCTCACACTGAAATTGCGAAGTTGTTTGAACAGTATCTCCAGGATACCTTGTGCTCTGCTCTATCTTGATTTATGTGCACCTAATTTCTCTGATCTTAGATTACAGACTTCTTTGTTCAGGGAATGTCATCTTGTTCTGAACATACTTGGAGCCTGACAATTAACGTGCACACTAGATCTGCTCGATCTTTAACACTTTCAATAAATTATAACAAGCAGAAGTTTAGCAGAAACTGTGCTTTCTCTTCTCCTACATTATATTAATCAGGAGATTTTTAATGCTAATGGTGTTGTCATCTGTGTTCATTGGCACTGCTTTCAGTTTTGTAGTGTTGCTTTCAAAGATAGGCAAAGAGTTCCCTTTATGTAATTTTTTCATTACAATGATCTATGTATGGAATTTTAAAGAGGATTTAAATTATACTGAAATCCAGTGGCATTTTGGCACCTATCCACTACAGAAGCCTTGAAAAATTAAAGTCTGGAAGGATAAACCAAGTGCACTAATTTATAACCTAATGACATTGTCATCCTCTTCTTCATTTTGCCCAGAGTTCATGATCTTGTAATGAGCTTCTATTTGCATTTGCATTTTCAAAGGAAGCATGTTTATGTTGACTGAACTATAATGTTTAACCATGAAGACTTTGTTACTTTGTGGGTGTTCTTTCTTTGTTTTGTGGCATGAAGTATGTACACGTACTCTTGCTTCTCCTAAGATATTTTCAAGCAGCTTCTGTATCAATTCCATTAACTTTATTTTCCTAAACCTCTCCTTCAGGCTGTTAATAACTAACTTTCTGGTTTTTAAATCACTTTTCTGGAAGCCGTGTGCCCTGGTCATATCCTTGGTTTGGTCCCCTTGTGAGGATTTTGAACTTAATTACTGTATGTTATGGTCACTGCCAACAGCTTAGTCAATTGCTTCCTGAAACAATTCAGTGCCAAGTCAAGTATCAACTCATAAATTCTTGTGCACATGTAAAATAGCAAGACACAATTTTTCCACATTTTGTTCTCCTGAGATGTTCCTTACGCAATATTTGTGCTGTTGAAATTACACATAATTATTGTACAACTAGACTGTGTTGCCTTCCATTTTTACTAGCTGAAATCCTCAGCTTCATTTCATCCCTCTCAATCCAGGAAAAAGCCTTCATGCTTGGTCCTAGTTAGGTAGCCAGAGTTTACCATTTTTACTGTTCCCTACTCCACTTTTATGGCATATTGTGACTGAAACTGGAATATACTGATCCCTGGCAAACTTGGGTGAGTCCAGGAGAACATTTCTTATCTCTACAATCTTTAGCAGAGAAATTCTAAGGCTGCTTTAATTTATCTTAGAGATACAGATTTATCCCTGAGATGGTGTTTATGTGGAATCAAAAGAGAGTTTCAGCTACACTCTTTCTCAGCAGTGACAGAAATGTCACAAAACCCAGTCTGCTCAAAATTTCTCAAAATCCTTGAGAGATTTGTTGAGAGGTGCCTTCTATCCTGTAATAATATTAGACTAAGCAGACTTTTCTGGAGCTTGTAACTGCTGGTTGCACAGCTAACAAGGAATAGCTGTATATCCTAGTTCTGAGCAAGGAACAAAGGTTACTACAAGATTAATTTACACATGATGCAGCATGCACTGAAGAATGAAGCTTTTGTAATAGTTAGCCTCTCAGTCAAGAATGTAGAGAGCGGAAAAAATGCAATGGGTGATTGTGCCAGCTGCATAGATTCAAGCAAGGCCACTGAAGATTGTGTCCCAATCAGATATTCTAATCGATCTAAAGAGGAATTATTTAAAAATTGTGGTCTTCTACTGTGTATAGAGCACAAACAGGAGCCTGTTAAACAGAAGAATCCCCCATGTCACAAGCTTTTGCAATACGGGCTATGGTTGCCAATTAAGTTGAGGCAGGACCTACATCCAGGCTGGGCAGGTGTTTCATGTTGCCTCTTGCTGCCTGAGCTGCCAGTGGTTTTATCAGGCCCCTGTTCTGGTGCCGGGGGCATCAGGAGGCTTTCTGCCATTGGCACATTTCCCCTAGACTCCTATGGAATGTGAGCTTGGTGCTCTGTCCCAAACTGCTTGACTTAGCCAGTGGAAACACAGCACATTGAACAGTGTTTTATAGGGATCCCAACAGCAAATTAGGGTTTCAGTAGCTTAGCAGTAAGTATTCATAAAGAAAGGAATTACAGCATATGAGCTGCTTTTTATGGTAGCAGGATGTTCCAGAATGTGCAGGTTTATAGCAAATTTGTAACATTAAGATCACACAAGAGTGCAGAAATGTTGGAGCAGAGTCTTTCTTTTCCCCTCACCATTAATCAGATACATCATAACAGATAGTGAGCTGTGATTTATTTCAGAACGTATTCCTGTAAGGAGTTAGCCTGTGTCATGTTTGGTCTGACATTTAAATGACACAAGGACACCAGCATGTCACAGTAAGGGACACAGCTAGTAGCAACTTTCCTGACATTGTAAGAGTTGGCCAAGCTTATCTGAAAGTAAGCTTAGGTGAAACAAGGTCATTCACACAGGTGGATGACTGAGGAGGTCTGAGAAAGAGACATCATTCAGGAGTCAGTCAAGAGATGCTAATCTGGCAGTCACAGGCCGTTCATGCCTGGGTTCCCGAACAGAGAATCCTGAGGAGTGCGACAAGAGGCAAGGGACACAGAAGAGATTCTGATTTAGGTAGAGGGAGAAATAAATTATGGGGGAGGTCAAGCACAGAACAGGTTATCTAGAAAGGCTGTGAGACCTCCATTGTTGGAGATATGCAAAACTTAGTTGGACAAGGACCTGAACAACCTGACCTGACTTTGAATTAGTAGCTAACTTTGAAGTTGGTGCTGCTGCGAAACAGTTGAACTTCAGAGGTTACTTCCAACATAAATTACCTTGTTGTTATATATCTTATGTATGAGCTGGGAATAAAGTAAGGTCATCAACAGAGCTTAAAAGATCATTTTTACTCCCAGTGAGTTTAAGACCGTGCAGATTTCCACAGAGTAGTCAGTACCCCAGACAGGGGAAAAAAGTACATTTTTGTAACTGTGTTTTTTATTGAGAGACACTGCCTTCCAGAACTGATGAATGTGCTAGGTCATATACAGTGACTGATTCCTGCCAGAATCTGTCATCCCAGGACTCCAGTTCTGTATAAAAATCTACCATCAGGCCTTTTCATATTGATGTAGAAGGTATTTCTGTGGTAGAGAAAGGAATGGATTTAAGGGGAAGGGTTTTCATTTGATCAATGTTTATTGATTTTAAAGCCAGAATCTCAGGTCCTTACTCAGTTTTGAGAAAGTCTTGTTTTGAGATAGGCCCCTTGTTAATGTCCATCAGCTTTTCCTAAAAAGGATTGGGTTCTCTTGGTTGAGTGGGGACTGGATCAAAATTGAGAAGTTTCTTTGAATTTGTTCCGTACGGAATAATCCTTCCAGAGGGTTTGCTCTGCTGCTTGGAATGATTTCTTAATCCTCACTGTGTAGGAGAGTATCTCCAGCTGTTCACAGAGCAAATCAACTTTATCAGCACTTTATTATCATTTACCTTCATGAGTTTTCAGTTTATCTGATTTTAACGAAGTCGCTGCTACAATTCTTTGATTTACACCTGTAATGATAAAAGGCTCAAAAGTATTCTTTTTTTCAAGAGAAAAGTGGATTTTTGAGTGCTAAGGATTTTCTGATAGCTTTCTGATTATTTTGTGAATATATAGTGTCTGGCATGTCAAGCCAGCCACCGATAATCAGTAACAGCATAGCTGACTCATTTTGGTTGTGTAGAACCATCATGACTACCAAGCACCAAAACATTACCAACAAGGTGAGCAGAGCCTTTCTTGCCACACAGACATGTGTGGCTGCTTTGTACTCTGAGTGAAAACCACACCATGGGAAGCTGCCAATGCACTGCAGCTGATTGTTTAAACACCCCTGTATAGTTATGTTCATATCAGGGGTTGGCACCCCTTGTGAGCGTGCACTTTGCAAACAGCTGTCTCAAAGAAATGTAAAAGTGAAGGTTACAAAAATATAGGACATTAATAGCCTCTGTGATTATTTCTACTTGTGAGATACAGATGCATGGATATGAACTTGACCATGTGCATGGGCATTATACCATATTGACAGTTTCAAGATCTGTGAAAGCTCCTTTCCTCTGTGCACATCTGATTCCCATAAATATTAACAAGAGTTATAGGCCATGTTGTTTGTGGTCTGTACTCTCAAGAGTTCAGATTTTGTACTGTTTTGTAATGTTTGATATCTTGTTGCCATCTTTATTTTTTGAAAACTGTTGTCTGATGTTTATATCTGATGTTATATTACAAATAAAAAAGAACACACAAAAGTCAGAACAGCTTCAGAGAACCACAAATACACAGGATAAAACATGATTTAAAAAACCCACACACTTTACTACAAACACTTACTACTTCCTTGGTAACTCACTTTCTGAATGATTCTTTCATGTACTTACCCAGCCTTGCTTTGAGCTACATTTTTCCTGCTTTGTAGAAGAAATAATTTGACTTCCATTTATTTAAGTGCATATCAGCGTCTGTTTCATTATTTCAGTGTGAATGCATGGTCTTACAGAGTTAAAACAAAAGACATGTTGGCCTGTTGTTAGGAAATACCATGGTATTAATTATTATTTTCCTTTAGGTTGCCTGTCTAATTTCAGTTTGTAAATCCCTAATGACAGAACACTTTCTGTGAATAGCTAATTCTGAATATCACCTTGAGTCAGGACATGGGAACATAATAAATATGCTGCAGTGCATCCAGTGTGCTGTTGGCAGTGCCAATAAGGGATGATACGTAGGAAGAGTATATGAGCCTGACCACTTTCTGTTGTACTCCCCAGTCATCTACTGTCACGGGGCTAGGAGTGCTCTCTACCTGTTTTCTTTAGTGTTTATGACAGCAAGTTTGCAACCTACTGTGTAAAAAATATGTCACTAATCCACAGTAATTATTGCCACCTTTAACAGTAGCATCTTAAACACAGATCAGAAGTTCATTCTACTTTGGGCATTAGCAACCCAGTACAAAATGATGGTTCTTGTTCCAAGGACACTACTATGGAATTGAAGCATCCTTGAGCAGATGCTCTAAGTTCCAGAAACTTTTGGACCAGAAAGTGCTGGTTGCCTATTTTTCAGTACCTTTAGTGATATTCATTACTGAACCTGAACCTAGACTGGGGGTGTCAACTTTACCTTTATATATATCCCTTTCTTGTCTCTGTAATATCACAAAATCACAAAATGCATAAGATTGGAAGGGACCACAGTGGGTCATCTGATCCAACCTCCCTGCTCGAGCAGGGTTGTCCTAGGGCACATGGCATAGGATTGTGTCTAGACAGTTCTTGAGTATCTCCAGTGAGGGAGACTCCACAGCCTCTCTGGACAACCTGTTCCAGTGCTTGTTCACCAGCACAGTAAAGAAATTCTTCCTCATATTCAAGTGGTGTTATGGTGTTGTTTTGTTTTGTTTTGTTTTTTTTAAATAGACCATCATGACCTGTACTGAGCTGGTGGAAAGAAAGGAGTCTGGGAGAGGATGCAGAGACCTAAAATTACTCTTGAAATGTGTAGCTAATATTTAATTTAGTATCCCCATGTCCCCTGGAGATGTGGGAAGAGATTCTGGCTTGTTTTCCATTCCTTGGAAAGCAATTCCAGCTGCAGGGCCTTTCTCACTGTGGTTCTTTCATGCAGCAGCAAAATGTATTTTGCATTGCATCTTCCTGGCAGGCTGCTCTTGCTGCTGCACAGACTAATTCTAGAGCTCTTAACGTTTTATGGCATTACACAGAGGTTTTGGTGTCATTTTTCTAGCTGATGTGACGTTATCATAGGGAAATCTATGCCCTGATGAACCTGCTGCCCAAGACAAGACAATCTGTTCTGGATAAACCGCAGTCATTGCTTGCACGATTTGAAGTGCTTGTTCATTTTCCTCTTTCTGGGGTTCAGCATTTTCCTGTTGGATCTTTAGAGAAAACGTGCTGATGTCAGAACGCAGACAGATGTCAGATTAGACTTCACCTCCAAGGGAGTGCAACATGCTGAATGCCACGGCAGCTTTAGCCAAGACCTGCCTGTTGACACAGGCAAAGTCACGGTCCCTGTACATTTGGGGATCGCCCTCGGCGCTACTGTTCCAGCCACCAAGGGACAAGCTTGCTTTGACACGTCCAGCCAAGAGAGTCGTGGTGCCACACAGCACTGGCCACTCACACCCACTGCAGTCACCACAACCTTTTTCTTTCACATTTCCCTCTCAACGTCAGGATGTTGGTGCGGATTATGGGACTCCGTGATCCCCCTCTAGTGGGGAGGTGGTGTGAACGCCAGGCTCATCTCTGGGAAAGTGCAGTGCTTTGGCTTTATCTTCGCAGGTGGTGGTGGTTCTGTGTCTGCCAATGGGGGCCTCGGAGACTGAAATCTCATTATTTGATCCTCTGCCTTTAAAATCTTAAGGCAAATCAAATGTGTAACAAAGCTTTTTATACATGATAAAATGCACACCACCAAGTAAATCCATGGGCTTAGTTCTAACAGGGAGCATTTGTATGTCTAGAAGTTTTGTAGCCGTGGGCAAGTACATTATTTATATTAGTGTTCTCATGTAAAAATGCTTTATTATATCTGCTAAGAAAAATGTTTCCTTTTTTTTGTCACAGCAGACGCCTTTGATCAAGATGAATGAAATTATTTGTATGAAAATCTGGAATTTAATTCAATTTACAATATGTTCATTTAAGAGTTTGTAGTATTTACTTTTGGAATAATAGTCATCAAGAGGAGTGCCTAAAATTCTTATTGGAAATAAATAAGTGGAGAGTGATTGCTTGAAGAACTGGTCTTCTGAAATGCTGAGATGCCTGAGTGAACTCTGTTGTGCAACGGCAATAAGCATTTCACAGAGGCTGTTTCTGTGCAGAAATAAAATACAAAATAGGAAGACACACTGCTTTAAAAAGTAATTTTGCTGAAGGTAGAAACAATGTTAGATATCGAAACGACATTTTAACTTCTTAGACACATGACTGAGCAAAACAATGATCATGATTTTACAATGGGAATTAAGAGTTTGTGTTTTCTTAGCTGTATTATCTATGTGGAATGTGCAAAAGTTGGCAGATAAACTTTAAAGCAGCTGTGCTTAGGATGTTGAAACTCTACAGTGTTATCAGACCTAGGCACAGAGATTATATTTACATTTATTTCTGGAAAAACTAATGTTCAAAATGCATATTACCTTTCAGTAGATAGTGCCCTTCCCTTCCCTTCCCTTCCCTTCCCTTCCCTTCCCTTCCCTTCCCTTCCCTTNCATGATCAAAAATTAAGGGTATAGAAAAATACCTTCCCTTCCCTTCCCTTCCCAGAACTTCCCAGAACTTCCCAGAACTTCCCTTCCCAGAACTTCCCAGAACTTCCCTTCCCTTCCTCTGTTTTCCAGCACTTTTCTCTTTCCCCTCTTCCCCCTCCTTTCCCACATTCCCTTCCTTTCTTTCCTCCCTTTCCAACTTCTTGCTAGTCTGTCTTCCAGCACTTTTCTTGAACACCACTTCCCAAATCATGCTGTGACACTTCACTGGAACCCACTTTGTGTTTACTATCCAGTGTCAACTGCCTCCCATGTATTCATGCATTAACTCCTTTGCTCTTTACCATCCCTTTCTTTCAGCGTTATCCCTAAGGTGGTCCTCAAGCCACTTTTCTCTGCTTGACTTTCTCTATGTTTAACCTTTTCTGAAATCACTTCTACTCTTACTACTGACATTTGAGTGATTCATCTTGGGAGGTAGTGTGTGAGACAAGTGACGTTATGATAGTACAGTCAGTCAGTCAGTCAAACATGTGTTTGCACAGCCTATGTCCATAATAATTTTCCTACCTTGGGAGAGAGCTGGCTGGCTGAGAGACAATGTTGGTGGATTTCATTAACTGACATTATTTCAGTATTCAGATTGAGGGAGTTGTTAAATCATCATTACTATAGTCATTCACACCTTTGATGCGGATTTTTGGTAACTGGCTATACATCACTTTATATGCAACTTTATCTGGTTTTTTTTCGTGGTGTTCCTGATATTTGTGGTAGTGAAATCCACTTACCCCTACATGCACAGCCGGGAGCATGCACATGTGTGTAGTCATGTGTGTGCACACACAACATGCTGAGGCTTTGTTAATTGATGTTAATTGCTGGTGTTTTTAATTACAAAACGTATTTCTCTGTCGCTCTATTTGCACTGCTTTGTTTTAGCTTCATCTAATGCACTGGAACTCCACACTGTACAGCAGCATTGATGAGGCAGTAGGGAAGAAGCACGGCATAGCTATTATTGCTTTGTTTGTGCAGGTAAGTTTCCTGTGTTACACTTGTTGCGATGCACTGTCATTTGTCTGAGGGTAATGAGGTCCTTTCCATGTTATTTAATTTTTAATGATTTCATAACTGAAAACAGTGTATGACTGCTGCTATTCTATTTGAAAGATATTTTTCAGTCATGTCTTCTATATGTGTGCTAAGCGATTAATTCTTGTTTAAACAGGATATTGAAAGTATGTTAGTTAAAGAAGGGGTAATACATAGGCATCTTTCTGTGGCTCTGGCTATAAGTAGACATCCACTCTCCATTCCTCTGAGGGCAGAATGAGGGCTGTCAGGAGGTACAAGTGCTTCACTATGTCTGTGATGTATTTCTCTTTATTTCTGGCCAGGTCTGGTGTTTGGGGATTGAGGAAATAGACAGAGAAGGAAATAGAGGAGAGGAGGAAAGATGAAAAAAAAAAAGGCCTACTAACCCATTGGCACTGCTGAAAAGTGGTAGTAGAATTGTGCTTTCCTGAACACAGGGACAAGTGTGTTTCTTCACATAGGACAAATGCGAGGTGGAGTCATATTACTTCTTCAGAGACTGAGAATGTTAACAAGACTCGCCAGAGACCCTCAGAAAAACCTACAATGAGGCAGCTTAAACCTTCCTGGGGACAAGGTGTAATGAAATCTGGGAAGTTAGCTCTATAATCTAATTGCTGTTGAAGGTTTTTCAAGGTCTGCACCCTATAAAGATTTTCAGTTTTAGTCCTCAAACACCAGATTCTCATCTTCCTCATGAGAAAAGGCAAACTGTTTTATTTAAATGGGTTTGGAGGAAGAGGTTCAGAGTTCATGCTTAGATCAAATGGGTTTTCTTTCACAGTGATATTATTAATTTTTCATATTTCTTAAGGAGTTTATGAATGCCTTTGAGCTTTACCTCTGAATTTAAAGGTACATTGGTTACCGCCTCAATACTCAGATAGAACTGCTAAAAATGGAAGTTAGAAAGTCTTCAGTTTTGTGTCCTAGAGGGCTGTGTGATAATTGCTTATGTAAGTCACCTTCTCATTACAGCAGAGGTAACCTTCGAGTCAGTTAGAAAGTTATATATAAGTTCTTAAATAAATCTAAAACTTCAATGATACATTTTCCATTTCTGGTCTCTCACCCACGTCAGTGTTCTTAAGCATTCCAAAAAGGCTTTTTCATTAGCCAAGAAAGGCATCACATAATTATAACTGACCAAGGAAAAATAATATTTAAGCTGTTTATTAAATGAACAGGGAGAGGAAATTTGGTGACCATTTTTTTCTTGGTAAAGGCATGGAAAAATAATTTTTTACCACAGTTGTCAAAATACATTATTTTAAGGTCAGTGAAAATATTTTCACTGACTTAAGTGACTGCCCTTGGGGATTATTGATTTAGAAGCAGCATCTTTGAAGTGACTTCAATATCTTTTATGCACTTTGAAGGTTTTAAATGGAAATTCCATTCTAAAACAAGAAAATGCTCTTAAATTCCTAGAAATAACAAAGTACCTTTTGTTGACATTCAGTTGTTTCCTTCCAGTGGCTACTGTGTCATTCCATTCCAAGGAAAACAAAAAGCAAACAAATTTTTCAGTGTCTAGCTCTCCCATTCTCACTCATGCTGGCTTATTTCCTCGCCTCGTGTGTGTACATGTTGGCAAAGAAATCAAGTGGAAGGCCATTCTGCATTTCATGATTTTGACAATGTTGTTCTGAAGGTAAAACTAGGGTCCTGGAATGGGTGATTTGAGTCAGAAGCAGCTGAGTTTAGTGTGCAGAGTGAGCAGCGTTCGTATAAAATTAGAATCTCTTATCTCGATGTGTTTCTTTAGAGCCCCATCTTCCGTGCCTTACAGTAGAGGCAGTGCCGCAGCCTGCCGGGAGCCTGGCTTTCACTGGCAGGATCCCAGAGATGCTGTGAGAGAGGGAATCTGCCATTCTGCGCTCTGCAGACAGGAAAAAACTCCCCCGAGCTTCAGAGATACCTTGGGCCAGACTTGCAGTGCTATGGGAACAAATTCAAAAAGTGTCTGTTGTCCTTGTTCACTCTGTTCCTTTCTGTGTACTTTTCTGACACAAACTGGTAAGGACAAACTGTATCCTAAGCATTTATATGCCACAATGCTGCACGATTTTGACTCCACATAGAGTAGATGCTGCAAAACAGGGTTAATCAAAACTTACCAGAATTAATAGTGACTCTTTTGTTCTGTAAGCTTCTGTCTCTGCTTTAAAGTTATCTAAGCCCTGTTTACTTTTGGCTGGTGTTTTATAATGATTTAATGTTTTGGAGTTGTCATGTATCAGTGTATGTGATTAACACAAGGTTGTGTAGCTAAACTAAAAACAGCTACAGGACTTACTGTTCTGGTTGACCTGTGTTTTGCCTCACAGTTTCTGAAATACCAAGATACTGAAGCTCACCTTTGCTTGCTGTATTTCAGATAGGAAAAGAGCATGTGGGCCTAAAGGCTGTAACTGAAATTCTTCAGGACATCCAGTACAAGGTAAGGCATTGTCTGAAGCAGTGCTTCCTTCAATGAGCAGAGAGACAGTGAGCAAAGGGTCTGTATGGAGCCAAGAGAAAGATTTCATATATGTCTGTAGTAAAACCACATGTAAAAGCCATCATTTGGTGGCCTGCATGAAAATCTCAGCCTTTTACAGTATTCAGATAATACACATTTTTTGTACTTCTTTCCTTTTCTGGTGGCCAAAAAGTTTGATCAATACCAGTAACTGATTGCAGGTCCTGCCTTTTCAGTGATTTTCATGGAGTCAGTGTGAGTGCAAGCACTGCAACATGCTTAGTGAACACCAGCAGCCATATCTCCAAACTTATCTGGTTTTAATTTGTAGAGGAAAGGAATAGATGAACTGAGCACCCATATTAACTTGCATTGGGAAATCAGCAAAAACACAATACTGACTTGTCAGGTGGATTATGTGTGGGGATCCTGAAGGACAGATAATAATCCTAGCAGGACTGAGGAGATATGAGTGCTCTCCAAAATGTTGATGCTATCTTAAATGACCTTGAGCAAGTTACTTCCATCTCTCTGCTTCATGGTCTGTAACACAGACATAATCATACATACCTTTGATTTTGAAAGGATTTTGAGACATATTGATGACACTTTTTTTGTTAGTCTGAAGAGATTAACCATTCACTTCAGCAGATGCTGGATGCGTAGAAAAAATTGGAAAGGAATTGAAAATCTTTTAGTCAAATAATGTATGGTCAACTTGAATCATGGTGCTTAATATTACAAACTCTTTGTTTTTGAAAGTGTCAGAGAAAACAATACTGTGTGGAACTCTGTAATTTCATTACTGAGACAACAGCCAAGCAGAGGAAGGTCATGAAAGGCCTCACCATTGTGTGTCTGTTATAACGGTGACTTTCAAAGGGTTGGCATCAAACACACTTTGGCATACATAACACTTTCATGCATTAAATATGTGGAACCAGCATTATTTTATAAAGTATTATCCATGTCAGTTAAGGAAAAGCTCACTTTGGCCCTTGTTTTTTTAACTCTTTTGGTATGAAACCCCTGAATTTCATGTAGAAAATTTCAAGGCTGGGACCTGGAGGAAGTCCAGGTGCTAAAGGCAGGAAGTTAACAAATGGCTGGGATAACCTTAAAAATTAAATAAAAAATAGAATAAAAATATGTGTTTGTGTAGCTGCAAGAACAAATGCAATGATAATTAAATGGGGGCTCTTAATGAGGTTCCTTTCCACAGGAATTCAAGGTTTGATGTTATAAGAACACAGCATGTGTTTTACCTCAGCATTCATCAGCATTTTAATAAGGAACTAGAGATGAGATTGATTTGTATTCATTTTTTCAGGGAAAGTCCAAAACAATACCCTGTTTTAATCCCAACTCTTTATTGCCAGGTAGGTGCCTTTGCTTACTTTCGCTTGTGTGGATTAGTAGCTGATTGCAGAGGCTGAGACAATCTTAATCTAAAGCCTAGCCTAAACTGCAAGGCTGAGTGTGTCCCATAAGGCGGTAATGCATTTTGGTACATCCTAACAGGGATAGGGATGAAGTTCAGTTGGAATTTACTGTAAATCTGCACCTTTGTCATGTGAGTAGGGTGTGATACCGTAGTCTGTGCACTGCTGGCAACACCGTGGTTGGCTTTGTTGAGTATTTATCATCCCATCTAGAGGGGCAGCTGTGTGTATTCCTATATCTACTTTGGCATAAAATAAGAAGTACCCACTTAACGAGGTAGTTTTTGTCAGCATCGAAAGACAATGCCATAATGCAATGAGAGTTGTATAGCATAAAAGGAGTAGTGACAAAGGGAGGCAAATTCAAACTCATATAGCTAAAAGTTAAAGAGTAACAGTAAGAAATGTGACTTTTTAAAAAATACATTTCTAAAAAGAAATGTTTCTGCAAGGAATCCATCTGAGCTAAACTCTGACATAGAGGCAAGATCTTTAATTTTTCAAAATGTCCCAGGCCTACCTTAAACTATATTAATCATATAAAAAGAATATTGTCTAGGTTGCAAAGTCAAGTGCTCAGCAATTAGGAATTGCAGGAATTAAGGCAGCCTGTGCCTCTCACGCATACCTATTACGAAACATCACCTGATTGCATGACCATAAGATATTTTTTACAGGACCCCTGCCTCACAGTTCCTGTTTGATGCTGATCACGTCACATAAACAAAAATTTTCACTAGTCATCTCTAACTATGTGTTCCTCATTTTCTAGGTGCCCGACTTGAGATCATGGGGTCTGATTTGCAGAAGTGCTGAGTGCTTACACCTCCAAGAGAAGTCAATGGGAGCAGTGCTCTGACTGTATTATGTGCTATAGAATGTTAAATACTCTGAGAAATCAGGTTCTGAGCATGTCATATTGAACACCTCAAATGAATAGATGCATTTGACCTCAACTTCTCTGCCTCAGTGCCCCAGGTTTAAAGTGAGGGGATAATCTGTCCTTCCTCACCACACAAGGGTATGGGAGGATAAATTAATTCACTTCAGCTCTCAGGCACTGGGGAAATGAGTGTATTAGAAATATGAAAAATGAGAAAATATTCTAACAAGCAGAATTTGAATAGCATGGGAAAAAGAAGACCAAGTGCCTCATATTGTACTGAGAATTCCAAATAATATTACGTACTTTTCAAAACAGAATCATCCATCTTTGCAAGTAAATGACGAAAGGTTCTCCAGAAAAGACACACATGATCATGTAACAACACCGTGTCACAATGCATGCACAGGATGGGCTGAATTAATTCTTGCAGTTCTTAACTTTGGAGTGTTTGATAATGCAACTTCTGTCAATGGATTTGCTATATAATTTCCTAACTGAGAAAGAAAATTACACCAACAAAACAAAATCCATTCACTGACAATCACAGGCTTCATTAGCAAGATTTAATTCTACTGATATTCCTCTGAGCTAGTAGTGAAATGACAGTAACAGGTTAGTTCAGCCAAGCAGGTTTATATGTTTCCAGTCTCCCATTCTGTCCTTGTCAAGCTAGTCACAACCTTCCCCCTGGCTCTCCATGCCATGATTAACCACCCCTTGTCTCCAGTTTCTCTCTAGGTTCGTTTCTTGTCCCCTCTTTTACAGTCAGGCAGTTTCCTCTCCATACTTCTCAGGCTATATGGCCTACAGCAGCAAAGGAAAGCCCTGTGTAGTCTCATTTATGAAGTGGTGTGATTAAAATCTATGAGAAACTAAAATAATTAAAATAAAATATCTTGAATGTAGAGTTAAAACTCTGCATGGACAAAATATTGTATATTTTCTTCAGTGACAACTGTTTATTCTAACAGTTATTTATAAACCGATCAATCAATTTATAAACTTAAAGAATTACGTAATTTTAAGGTAAACCTTGATGTTTTTCCTGCTCTGAAATTCGACTCACTTTTCCAAAGGTAGGAAGCATCAGTGCATCTGAAAAAAATTGTCACCAGAATTGCAAAGTGAGAAGTTTTTCTTCAGCTGAATTTTCGTTGTTTTTTTTCTAAAAAATGAAATAAAACTAATTCTTGAGACATATCTTAAATGTAGAAGTCAGTTAAAATTTGATCACCACAGCCCCTCTGCCTTCAAGATTCAATGTCTCTTTTAGCTTTTGACATTAACAGGAGTTCTTTTATTCCCGTAACATTGCTTATTTGCTGTGTTAATTTAAGGAGCTGTGCACTTGTTATTTTCCATATCTATAAAGCGGCATTTTCATATTTAAAATGCTCATCTGCAGGATAAGTTACTGCAATGTAATGACCACAAGCTCATATACATTCATATGAGGAAGTAGTGGGCAGTGCTTGGCAGGTTATAAATTCACACCTTAGCTTGCTGCTTACTAACTTCATCATGCGAGCGAGCCCACAGCTGTCATAAGCTGTCATAGCTGAAAGACACCATTAACTTCCTTAATGTCATTAAAATTCCACTTTTCTTTTAATTTCAGATCCTCTTCTGCGTGACTACTGGGTGTATGAGGGCTCTCTAACCATTCCACCCTGCAGTGAAGGTGTCACCTGGATATTATTTCGCTATCCTTTGACTGTGTCCCAAGTGCAGGTAACAGCTGTGCTTAACGTGACCTTGGAATATGGTTATGAGCTAAAGGTTATAGCGTGCAAACATATATATCAGAACGTTATGTCTGTTCTCCTTAAAGATCCCATTAGATCAGTACATGGCTTTTCAAGTAAAGGGTAAACCTTTTGAGTCACTGAAAGCAACGCAAAGGTCAGAGATGAAAAACCTTGTTATCATTTATCGTCTGCATTTAAAATAATTCTTATATATAAGTGAATGAAAAAGAAAAAAGGAAGTCAATGGGCAAAAGAAATTCAATTCTTTTTAACTGTAAGCTTTCAAATATCACTGCTTTTTGATGTTAAAGGAACAAAAAAGCACAGGCAGGCACTATGTCCTGGAGACTGAAAAACGTTAATGTAGTACAGACTGGCTAGATTGCATTGAATTGTATTTAATTTATCTTGCTCTTTTTAAATTCGGTTTTATAATAAATGTCAAATGGAAACTACCTATTTAAATTTGATTTCACACATATGTATTTTAAAGTGTTCAGGTTTTGTTTCTTAAATTAAATCTAACAGTTGTGAGCCTTTCTACATAAAACTTTTCAAATCTGTCTACAAATAATCCCAGTAAAAACAGTGAAAACTCCTGATGAATATTCTCCCACAGTCTTTGAATCCCAGCTGGAGGAATGTGCGTTTAATTTAAGTGAAACTACCTAGAATCCCTGAAGCTGAATGCCTTTATTTTCATTGCCTGCTCTGAAGCATGTGAAAAAAGTATAAAAGGTGATAAATTCAGATTTAAATTATTTCAGCTTTAATAATTTAAAATTTTGCTAGTGATGCCAGCACAATATTTTAACATCTTTAACAATTTTAAATTGGCAGTTTCTTTTCTTATGGAAACTGACTTCTAGGTCTAATCATAGGATAGAAGCAATAGCTCCCAATAAAGTTATTTGTCTGGTAGCTGCAACTTAAATGCATGTCATCATGAATGTGTTCTTTATTTATGGAAAGGTAGACTTGTGGCTGCTTGCTGCTGAGTAAATGCATTACTTACAACGAGTAAACAGCATTCTCTTAGCATTATTAGATTCAGAATATCTTTTAAAGACAGAGTGCATTTTATAACTTGTCAGCTAATTATCCAGATATGATCTTGATAACTAAGGGGACTTAATGAGATTTACAAAGTCCATAGCTATTACACTGAGACGTAGTATGATATTGCTGGTTGCAGATTTTGTAGGCTCTGTTCCCTTTTAATCCACTCAGTCCACAGAGGAGAGTCGAGTTTAAGCCATCCACATGTAGTGAGAGACAGCAGGAGGGTGAACAAAAGAGGAATTAAGAAGAGAAATCCAACTTTAGTTAGTATTATTATGTGCTAATTTACCACAAGAAAACAAGATGTTGGAATGTAGTGTGAAGGGGATAAGACTCCTGAAAAGAGTGTTGTGCCTGGGGAAGAGTGGCCCGTAGTGCCTGGGGCAAAGACTGAGATTCACAGCCATGTTAGGTGAGGGGTAGCTGGTTTGTGTTGCTGCATTGTTTTGATAGGTATAAACCCAATCCAAAACCATTGTGGTGATGAAGGGCACGCAAGTCACGGAGGAGCTTTTCCCTCCCGCTGGCACTGTATGTGGGTGAGGTGTGGCACTGGAGTCAAGTGATGGATTGGAGCAGACCTGTGCCAGTATGATCCACTATACTTGTCGTAGATAAGCATCAATTAGAAAAAAATTCCTCACTGATATTTATGATTGCAGCATTAAAGTTAAGGTTGTGCAGGAAAGACAATTATTAAGAACAGGAAAGGCTTTTGCCAAGGTGGGATAAAAAATTATCTTTCATCAGATATTGCTTTCAGTTGTCAATTAAAAATAAATATGGGATAAGTGAGAGGAGGTGATTCTGGGATTCATAAGTTGAAAGGTACGGTGAGGTCTCCATGATGCCCAAATATTAAGATTTTGGCAGTTCTAGAATATCTTGCTATAGCCTAAAATTCCAAGATTTTAAATTGTAATTAGCATTTTGGCTGCAATGAAATATGTGGCCTCTTGTTCATGTGGGCATGAGTGCCTATGAGAGATTTCATTTAATCACAGAACCGCAGAATGATTGGGGTTGGAAGGCACCTCTGGAGATCATCTCTTCCAAATGCCCTGCTAAAACAGGTTCATCTAGAGCATGTTGCCCAGGAGAGATTAAGGAGAGATTAGAATTGCAAGGGCTATGTAAAATAAGAGGATGTAGGATATACCATTTTGAATCTTCCATGGAAGGCTGGTAGAGCCATTTAATTTTATTAAGCCAGCTTCTAGTATTAAATCATAGATTTCAGTGCAAATGCATTTCTAATGGGTTTAAATACATTATTTTTACATGTGTCATTACCTTGTAGAACTTTCTTCTTTGGGATACTAATGAAATGTCAAGTGCTTTATATAAATACTAGTAGCATCTGTGGTTATAGCCAGTGAGAAGCAAATTCAAGGCTTTCTATTTTTATTTTTCAGGCCATGAAATAATCAAGTTCTGAGTGTCAATAACAAGTAAATAAAGAATTACATATTATAATATGGAATAGGTTTTATTTCTTTCCTCTTGATCAAACTAGTTAGTATATTAGAGACAATACTAATTTTCTGCAATTAACACAGCAATATTGATTAGCTTAGCAAACTGTGGGTCATATGGGAAAAAATGAATAAAATTGCAATTCTAGTTCATGGTCACACTCATAAGATATTTTCACATTTTGTTATTTTGAAACGGTGAAGTAACTATTTTGACATAGGCACAATAGACTGACCATTACAAAGTAGAGAACCTTTTTTTTTTTTTTCTCCTAAAGACATTTTCAGATAGTAAAGTTCAGCTGATGAGTTGATATGCTACTGATCTAAATCAATGTTAAGTGAGAGGAGTTCTGAGTGTGCTGTTTATATGAATAGCAAAAGAGCAATCCAGGACTGCATCATCAGGATGTGCTTTCCTGGAATCCAATGCTGTTTTCTCACTGGAAATAATTTTCTTTGTCATGAGACTTCACTTCCATCAAAGAGCTTTTTCCTTCATGGGTCATTCTGTGCCTATTCCTGTCCTCCTATTGTGATTTTCGTCATCCTCACTTGACTTATGTTGAAATATACAGCCCAGAAAAAACTATGTTGGTTGTTTCTGTGAGATACCTCACACATGCATGTACACTGCTGAAGTGCAGTGCGAGAAAACTCTCTCCTATTAGGCCAGTAAAGAGCAAGAAATAGTTGAAAAAGACTTGGTCATGCTTCTCTCCACTGTATTTTAAAAAAGTGGAACATTTGTGAATTATGTGCTTTGTGGTTCACTGAAGCCCAGAACAAGTACATTGTCTAAACCACTCAGAGTAGGGGTTTTAAACAGTGATGCAGAAGGAGCTGTTGTTCTGCTGTAGTCATTGTCAGAGTTAACCGGTTTTGTATTGAATGGCACGGTCTCTAGTCCTTTTGTCTACCTCATTCAGGATCAGAAACTCCTAAAGTACAGAAATAGTAACTGGCATATGGAGCTGTAGTAGAAATTGTGCAAAATTTATGTAAACTGTAAAATAAAGCACTCAGAGCTTCATGGTATTCTGGATGCTGGGAAGTAGGTCCATGTTCTTGGAAGGTGTCATGGAGATGTGAAATTTTCAAGCAGAAAGCTAATGCTTCTATACCTCATAGTGAATAAATGTTTATAGAAAACATGCAAATTCTTTGTTCAATTCAGCGAATATGTAAGTGAAACAGAAGAATGCAGTGGTCAGGATCTGAATACGAGTGGTAAAAAAGTTCTATAAAACGTGAAGATGAATGGTATCACTCAGTAGAAATGCAACTGTTCATGTTGTGGATTTGCCTCTACACTGGTTAGAACTTAATCCTGAATTTCAGTATGAACAGGCTTAGGTCATCCTTAACATCTTCTGGGCATGAGAAGAACTTTTGTAAGTGGCTGTTCCTGGTAGAAGTCTGTGAATATCCAAGGGTCCTTAGCCATATGCCTCTAAAACATCTGTTTCATTGGCAGTCCTGCACGGTGTACTTCACAGCATCGACTTATGAGGGGTTGGGAGGAGGTGGTAAGTGGTGAAACAGGATGAGCAGGGCACACGTTATCTGGCCACATGGAAATTTAATAGGGAAAGTAGTGTTGGCACAGCTACTGTCCTTTTCTGACAGAACTACTCACAGGTAGAGCAAACCACCATGTGTGTAGAGGGTCTCTGTCATGGCAGTCTGAACCATGGAAGGAACAACTAAACAAGGAGGCTGTTGATCTCAGAAGCAATTCCCCCTTGGAGCAGGGCTACAGTTCTTGCCTTCCCTAAAGGCTAAAGAGCAGGCACAGAGATCAGGTCAGTTCTGCTCTCCTGACTGAAGAAACTGGAAGCTGCTTTGTGAGGAGTACCTCCTGGAGAAAGATTTTCCTGTGGGAACTGGGGTGGAGCATTTGTAGTTACAGTAGGAGACAGCTCACAAATGCTAGCTTTGCAGAGAGTCTGCTCTTCCCTCTCCTTCATCTGTGTTTGTTTGAAGTATCTCATTCTCACAAGATCAAACAAAAGCCACATTTTTGTAACATGCTCTTTCCTAAACTGCAATTATCTCAGACTTTCCAGAGTTGATTCAGATGGTGAAAGAGGATGCTTTTACAAAACTCCTTCAGTGATTTAACAGCCCTTGAGTTCTGAAGACTTTTTAAATTCCAAGCTGGTAGTGGGTTTGTTTTCAGTTTGCTTTAAGTAAACAACGACAACAAAAATCTTCCGTAACACAATTTTGCCTCTAAAAGCACCTTAAGGAGCTTTTTTCATTTTTGCAGTCTAAGCTGTTGCCTTATATCTCAACTGCCAGAACCTGAGTGTTGATTTCCAAGCACACTGTTTTTTTGAGGAAAATGAAGCAGAGAAAAGCTAGCCTCTAAATCAAGTAAATAAGTCTGTATCAGTACTGCTATAGAGTGGAAAACAACGAGGGCAGTTGTCTTCCGGGTTGCAGTAAGAAAGTATTCTCTGTAGGCAGGATAAGAATAAAAATGCCATTACCTGCTCTTTAGTACCTCATTTAATTTAATTCTGGAATCGTGCTTACATTCTCCCTGTAATATTTCCTAGAGTGTTTTTCATGGAGAAATTGACTCTATAATGTCCTAGATGTTAAAATGATTGTATACGCCAGGTTCCATTTTACTTTCTGTGTGTCTTCAGTTTCAAGTTAGAGATGAACTGCATAGTGAGGCATCACAGGGTCAGTACAAGTATGAAGACTGAGGCTGGGGGAGACAGCCATCAAGTACATTTGCTGTATCCAGCTAAGACAGCTTGTGAATATGTCAAAGAAAAAATAATTTTTCTAGTCGTTGTAACTATTTAAAATATCAGACTCTTAAAAACAGCACTGGTGAACAGTAAGGTAAAGTTTTTTATCATGCAGCACTTGATGCTAATACCAGGGATGGAAATGGAAGCTGCTCATATAATTCCCCATGCCAGTTTAGATTTAGAAAAATGTAAAAAAATCTGTAAGCAAGAAACGTATTTGTTTTGGCTCAATTGAAATCTTTTATATTTATTTTTTACTGTATTTGACTTTTTGACTATCTACATCTACAGATCTTTTGAAGCACTATTTTGTTTTGATCACAAAAATTTTTCCATATAAAATGTCAACAGATATCCTCTGAAGCTAAGAATCTATTCAGTATTCTTCTGGTTTAGAAGATAAAAACAGTTTCAGGCAGTAAATAAATCACCAGGAGAATTTTAAAACAATTTGTAGTCAAGCAAGTTATTCTTGAAATGTACTTCTTTGAAGAAGACCAGAATTACTACTATCAACACACAACAGTAAGGTTGATTCATAGGATGTAATCCACAATGGTTATAGATCCTAAAAGTAGTTGTGAAAATGAAAAGGATAAGTTTGCCAAACCATCTGTATAAGAGTTCTTGTTTTTCTCTATATCTCAAATGTTTTGAAAGTGCTGATAACTATTTTAAAATGTTATTAATGTATATTGACCTTAGTATATGGTACCTGAACACTCCAATTTTCAAAACTGTAGAATTGGCTGGACAAGGCTGGTTTTGATAATTAGTCCCATAGGGAAGAATGTGTCTCAGCTTCTTCATTTCTGTTTTTCTCTCTTTCAGATAGAGGAATTTCGAAGACTGAGGACTCACGTTAAAGGTGCTGAACTTTTAGAGGGCTCTGATGGAATCCTAGGAGATAACTTCAGACCAACTCAGCCACTTAGTGATAGAGTCATCAGGGCTGCATTTCAGTAGCAGAAGAGAAAGAACAATGATAAATCTTCAGTCAGGTAAGTAAAAACTTAGCGGAAAAATCAAAACTTTGAAATAATTTAACTAAAGGAGAAAATGTCCTTAATTTTAGCTGATGTTATGATACATTGCCACAATTGTAAATTTTGACACTGTAATTTCTGTTTCATCCTGTGATATAATAGTTTGGTTATGTCATAGTTTAACTCCAATTGTCAACCAAGCCCCACGAGCTGCTCAGTCACTCTCACCTGATGGGATGGGAAAGAGGATCAGAAGGGTAAAAGTGACAGAACTTGCAGGTTGAGGCAAAGACAGTTTGATAGGTAAAGCAAAAGCAAGCGTGCGAGCAAAGCAATACAAAACAAGAAAGTCATTCACCACTATCCAGGCAGTGGATCATGATACACAGTTATATCACAATTACTTCTTGTAGCTTTAAATTTCTCCCGGTGCAGTGAGGAAGAGCACAGTATGCCTTGGTTATGTGGTAGATTTCCCCAGGTACTGAGTTTTACTGGTTGATTTCTTATCATGTTTCTAGAAGACCAGTCATTGGTGGATCTTTTTACCCTGTTAAAAAAGCAGGGTCGTAGTTCTGGAAGGAGGCCTTTAATTCTGAAAGGAGGCTTTTTTTTTT
>VZTE01006457.1:963793-1019869 GCA_013397775.1 Eulacestoma nigropectus | reverse complement strand
TTTTTTTTTTTTTACAATACTGTTCTTTCCCAACAAGACTGAATTTTGGGCAACTCCAGTGACGATACAAGAGGAAACACATTAACTTCTGTCATGCCTAATTTTTCATATTTCATTCATCAGAGTAGTTGCTGCTTCTTTCCTGCCTTCATTGACTCACAGAGCAAGAATCTGAGGATGACATAAGAGTAATACACATGTGAACCAATATTAGCTCTGCTTCAGTTATTAAAACCTCTCATGTCATGTTCCCCTAGCTTCTGTCAGTTACAAAATAAATCTCCTTAATGCTCAACAGTTACTCCTAAACCTCGCTATACTTAGTTAATGGATGTTTTACTATAATGAAAAACCTGGCAATGAGATTCAAAGAAAATTAAAGTCCAGGGAAGTAGTTGAGTCACCATTCCTGAAGGCATTTAAGATGTGTAGATGTGAGTTTTAGGGACATGGTTTAGTGGTAGACATGGCAATGCTGGGTTAATAATTGGACATGATGATCTTTTCTAACTTAGGTCTTTTCTAACTTAAACAATTCTATGATTCTAAGACAAATTGTTGCCTTGAAAGTAGTGAGTTGAGGCACCAGCTTTATGGTTGATTTTGAAATGAAGTGGCCCTGCCTTGATGCAAAAAATAAGACAGCAAATCTGGGAAATCTTCAAAAAATGAATCAGTAAGTGCTACTGCTTTTTAACATAGTAAAATTTTTCATCTAGTTTCCTACAAAAAACTTTATTTAAATAGTAAAAACATTGGGTACTCCCCATTACCCTATTTACTGTTGAAATACATCATATAAAAGCATCAGATTTTCTGTCTTCACATTTCTTCAAAGCTACAAAATAAATTATTCATCTAGGGTTTCATCTGAAAAGCATGCTGCTAAAAGGTTTTTGATAAACAGTTTTGGGTAAGGATAAGGATATTTATTTGTACTTTAAATTCTTGCCCTCTCTAGTTCATGTCAGGCTCTGTTGTGGAGTTATGCCCCTTCAGAGGATGCTCTGGGTCCAGTCCCCAATTTCATATGAAGTAACAAATGATCAGGCAGCAGGTAACCCATAAAAAAGATTGATAATTCAGTGCTTCCAAAAAATGGATCCATTAAAACTAAGTGAGAAGATTATCCTCCCTCCTGCATATGATAGAAATTATTAAATTGGCTAGGACAGTGACCAGCAATTTCATGGTCTTTCCATATAGCATAAGCATTCAATATAGTGTTTGCATCTAAACATTTTTGAATTAAGGGTTTATTTATATTGTATAACCCTATTTAATATCTGCATCCCAGAAGTTAAACAAAAAACCAAAACACTGATCTCTTTTTTTAATATTATTTTCTCATTCTTGTATTTAATTTTGGGCATATCCCTAAGCCCAGTTCTCAATTACATGGTTCTGTGCAGTAACCAAATGTTGTCGCTTTAATCTTGAAATGGATGTTTCAAATTCATCCCAGCTTCTGCATAAAAATTACTTGGGAAAATCATGGCAATATTAAAGTACAATTTTTCTCAGAGAGTGAATAATGCCCTCAGGCCAGTGCAGGTAATTCAAGTCTGTAACAGTGAAATTACTTGACACACTGAGTTTGAATTTTAAGCATGAAAGACTTTCCTTTACAATGCTGGAATTGAAATGTAAAAATTTCCCTTTTGCTTTCATGTTCGAAATTTTATTACATTTGTCAATACTTATAAAAATTTGTTCTGTATAATAAGATTTATCTCAGACGTGCTTCACAAAATAATCTGCAGTTTTAATTCCCAAATGATGGAATTTTTAATATAAAGTAATAGTCCTCAATGTAGGGCTATGCTAATTATGGACACTCAAGCACTGAGGAGGATCTGTGACTCCTGGCACAGTGTAGCTCACAGAAGAAATGACACTTGTTTCTCTACACCTGATTGAATTATTTATCAGAAATTCATTTGGTCAGATCTTTTCAGTTTTGTGTGCATCAGTCCAAGTAGCACTGAACTAATCAAGGTTTCATTATATATCCTTGCTATTGAGTTTAGGGAGCTAAAAAAAAAGAAGTGTAAAAAGAAATCACGTGGCTTTGTTAACGTTTCTTCTATGCAAAGAGATAAAAAGGGAAGGAAACAATCCTACTTACTTTGTAGTGATTTCCTCACACCTCTCCGGGAGGAAGGTGTTGAGGAACGGTAGCTCCTCACACACCTCAGAAATCCTCAAAAATATTCCTTCCTTCACAGGAGTGAGGGAAGTCCCTTAAGCTGGGACTGCTGGCATCAAGTGAATGTTGCTATGAAGACTCAGTAGCAGGTGGGAAAGTAATAGTTTTCAGAGCAGCATCTTCCTAGTGATTCAAGAGGAACATTTTTTCTTTTTAAAGAGCAGATTACGTTTTATTTTAAAGCTCTGGTATGTCTTGAATATTACAATTACAAACACACTGGTTGGCTTCTTTTCTTACACATTGCCCCTCTGCCAAGGCTGCTGGAACTCCTGTCAGTAAAGTTTTCAACTTTTTTTTTTTCTTCCAAGCCAGTGTGGCACAGCCACTTGAAGAACCTTGAGGAATGTTAGTTTGCCGTGACCTTGTTACTCTGTCAGGGAAAGAAGGAGACAAATGTTTCTGTAACTGTATCCACAGGAGTAGAAAGGGGTTGTTGGAAAGGTCTAATTAATTTTGACTGAATCAGAATGCCGGCTCTATGCACACCATGCTCCCAAAGCTTCAGAACATCTGCTCCTCAGCCTTGATTTAAACCTTGACAAAACTGAATCCCTTGTGGCTTATGATCAAATGGCATATGTTGATCTTTGATGTAATTTGTTCTAGTTTGGTGAAAAAGAAGCAGAGTTGACACAAGCATGGAATATCATGGTGTGTAATACCAGTGAAAGAACTAATTTTTTTTAATGTTCCTCCATCATGGGAAAGCCCAGATCTCAAAATACTCCTCTCCAGTTCTCTCACAGCTCTAAAGGGAGCCTTCAGGATGACAAAACAGATAGAACTTTGTAGCTTCTCTGCTCTCTTTAACCCAGTGGGTTTTAGAACAAGTTTGTTGTTATCTAGTTGGCCTCTTCTGGCTCTGCTTTTTTCTGCTGAAAACGTATCTTTCTCTTATAGCCTGGGGTTGATGACTTTTTGGACTCTATTTTGGTAGTGTTTTTGAAATGCATCCCAATTACATCCCATTAAATGACCTTTTCACTCTTCTTCTGCAGTTGCTGAAGTTTTCAAATACATTTCTTTTGAAAAAGACATTAAAAAAATTTCTAACCTCTTTAAATCTTATCCAGTAGAACCAGTCAGGTGTTAAGGAGTTTGGAGGAAAAGCTCAGTACAGGTTTGCTTTCAGACATGGAAAGTTAAAAAATTGAGTTCAGCTTTAGACAGTGAAGAACAATAGAATAACAGAGTAGTTGTGGTTGAAAGGTGCCTCTGGAGATCTATTAGTTTGATCCTCTGCTCAAAGCAGTGTTAACTACCATGGATTGCTCAGAGCCATGTCCAGCTGGGTTTTGAATATCATAAGGATGAAGACTACTTAATCTCTCTAAGCAAATTGTTCCTGTGTAGTCTTGCAGGGAAAAAGGTTTTTCTTTATTTAAAATGGAATTTCCTGTATTTCAGTTTGTAGCCATTGCCTCTTCTCCTTTCACTGGATGCAGCTGAAGAGTCTGGTGCTGCCTTCTATGCTTGTTCTCCTAAAGTATTTATACACATTGATAAAATCCCTGTTGAAACATCTTTTCTGGAGGCTGGACAGTTCCAGCTCTCTCAGCCATGCCTTTATGACAGGTGCTCCAATCCCTTACAATGTTTGTAGCGTGTTGCTGATCTCCAGTATGTCTGTGTTTCTTCTGAACTGGGGAACCTAGGACTGGACCCAGTGCTACAGATGTTCTATCAGTGCTGAGTAGAAGCATTTCCCTCTGCCTGCTGGCAATGCTTTTCCTGGTGCAGCCCAGAAGGCTGTGGAACTTCATTGTTGCCTTGTGTGCATTACTGACTTAGCTTGAACTTGATCTTTGCCAGGACTCTCAAGTCCTTTACTGAAAGAAAAGAGAAGGGATAACATTGACACTAGTTTATTTTATACTTCCTGCTTGACTCAGAACCCTTGCTATGGGCATCGAGCTATTTCTTGATCACTTCAGATGATCTTGGAATAAGATTTATAGTTCTTATTGTTATACAGCAAAGCCTCATGGTGGGGACAACAAATGCTACCACTCTTAGAAATCAAACAAGAAAACCTTAAATCTTCCATTGCGCTAAAGGCTGTTTTTTGGACAGTTTTAGGCCTGACACACTATTTCTCAGTATGTGAATTGTGAGTGTTCCAGAAGGCTTGCTGGAATTTTGCCACCTTTCCTAATGGATAAGTACTTTTCCAGTACTGAGTTCTTCACTGAAGACAGCATTATTTGTGGTTTCCAATGGATTTATCATCCCCTCTTTAATTCTTGTTAGTTTACATGTAGCTGATTTGATAGACATGCCTTTCCCCTCTTTTACAACAGTGGAATAGCTTTATATGTGAATGAGCAAGATGTCTGATTTCAAACACTTGAATATCAACTTGAATTTGTAATGATAGTGAATTTAGCATGGCATGCCTACAGTGTTTTCATCCCTTTATACATCAGGGTGTATACACATGATTCCAGACATAGAGTAGGTAAATGGCATTGCTCCTGTTTACTAAAAGAGGAGGTTAAATAGGTGCCTGTTACAGAAGTCATTGAAATTCACAAGGCTCTTTTAATAGAAGACAGTAAGAGCTTTTTCTAAAAAATAATTTACTGAAATAATATTGAAAAAATATTTTATTTTTAAAGTCCTAAAATTTAATTTGCTTCCTTCTGAGAATAATTAATAAACTAAAGAATTTGATCTCCATTGTGTTGTCTCAAAACTCCCCATCTCAGACACAATTTATTTTGTATTCATAAATAAAGAATTATCCTTCAAGTGTGATGATGTCTTATGCCTACTCCATCCACATACAAACATTACTCAAGTTCTCCTGAAAATGTTTTCATTTGTGACTGATTCAGTCAGTGATACACAAGTGCCTATACACACTTCTACATACACATGCATCTGTGGTAGATCTCAGACTGCAAGTAGCTGCAAGTTTATCCAATGTCCTGTAAATTATGATAGCAGCAGTTAATTCAGGTTAAAAACAGTCTTAATATAATTACTATTTTCCTAGTTGTAATTTCAAGATTAGAGAAAAAATAAATGACATCATTAAAATAGCAAGGTTGTGCTAGGCCTGGGGAAGAGGAAGGTGTAATTTAGGGTGCGAGGAACAGAGACTGCATTTCTGATACTGCAGAGACTCTCTGCATGATACTGAGAGGTCTGAGCAGACAAGGAGACACTGGCACAACATTAGTTTCACAGCAAGGAGAGAGGGCAGTGTGGTGACTGTATCTGGTGAGTTTTGTGAATGGATAGTGCAAATTCCTTGCTTTTGAAACTGCCGGGCAGCTCTTGTGGCAACAAAACTATGTTGCCCTTTCCCCAGGATATTGAACAGGGGATCTGGTGTTGCCAGTGGGAATGAACTAGTACTAAACAGGTAGTGGTGCACTCTTCTCTTTATGAAATTGCGAATTGTATGATAATAGATCGTAGAATATGAAGGAACATTCAAATACAGAGAGAGCCATGGAGCTGCACCTTGCCTTTGAGAAATGGGAATTGTGATAAAATGCTGTGGACTGTATTTTTGTGTTTAAACAGATCTCAGTGAAATGTACATTTTAATGGACATTTACATCAGCAATCCATGTGTCTTTACTTTCAGTTTACTAGTAGCAGTTGCAATTCGTGAAGTTCACAAACAAGTTGCTCTGCAGAAGTTCTAACACTTGGGGATTTTATCCTTTCCTGTTGTGTAGATCCAGAGCTGGAATGAGCTGTCAGCAGCCATGCATCATTAAGCTATTATGACCATTCTTATCATTTTCCTGTTTAAAAAAACCCGAATCAACCCGACACAAAGTTTATCAACATTAGTTCTTTAGAAGTGCGAACACCGATTTCCTAGATTTGTTGAAACATGGGTATTTATGCTGCTGCTAAGAGAGTGATTTTTTATTGGTTTGTCTCCATAAATTTAGAGTTTGTGCTTAAAAGGTGGTTGGTTTAATTGTTAAGTTTCAGTCTTTCAAAGAAACTGAACTTCATGTTATCACCAAAATTGACTATTGTTCTTCTGTATGTAAGGTCTTATGTACAGTGCCCAACCCTTTGCTGCCACTTCAGAGTACTCGAGAATGTGCTTATGCTTGAGTGCATGACTGTAGGACAGAGGGCCAAACACCTTTGGCTTGTGAGCCACACGCCATAATCAGAGGCTTACTGGAAACAAAACGAAACTTTTAGAGCCTTCAGGCAACCAAAAGCTCCAGGAATGGCTGGAAAATGGTGCCTTTAGAGGTTGTTTTCCACTACTTTGTTGTAATAGCAGGGAGTAGGGTGTGCCCTGAGATTGCAAGTGAACCCTGTAATATCAGCACGAATTTTTTTCCCACTGCTGATGATTCAAATAAGTGAGCAGAAAACCACTTTTGTAGCTTACGCGACATACCTCTGACATGGAGCCAGAATGTAGGAACTTGGTAGCCAGAGGCAGCCAAGAGTCATAGACTGGTCCTTCCTGTGGTAGGTATTTATGTGTCCAGGCCAGAGCATCTGTATAGCAGGTGATCAAGCCCTAAATGAGAAAGAAAACCATTTTGAGTTTTCAGCGTTAATATCGTATTGGAATTGTCCTTGTTGAATTCCTTACCGAGCTCTTGTTAGAAATACACAAATTGTGGAGGAATGGAAAATGGTCAAAATCCCTTAGCATGTAAAGAAGCAAGGAGGAAAGATTACTGTGCTTCCTTTTCACAGTTAAAAATGTCATAAGGTAGTCTAGGATTCAGATCCCTGCTTATGCTTCAAATAAGATACTTCATGCTGACAAGTGTTCCTAAATTATGTGACCTGTGAGTTTCTATCAGCGTCACACATTCTTTCCTATTCATAATTCATTGTTATCATCAGCTTTTCATAAAAAGCGTTTTAGGAATATAATTTCCAGCTGCTTACCATAAAGCTTTTCATAAAAAGCGTTTTAGGAATATAATTTCCAGCTGCTTACCATAAACCATGTATGGTTTGTAGACTGCTACTTGGGAACTGATAATGGAGCCAAGAGCCAGGAGTGCCTGTCATACAAAACACCCTCACAACATGTTCATTAGCAATCACAACACACAAGTTGGAGTCTGAACACACACTGAAACTGCCATGGTATTTTCATATGGAGAAAATGCTGCAAATTAGTGGTGAGTCAAAATAGTAGGAAGCTTAAATCATCATTGATAAAGCTACACCCATTTTTAGAAAAAGAGATTAGTGCATAAAAATATAATGTAATAGGCTCTCAAATGTCAAAGGTACTAGAAGGCCATATAGGTACATATGTCTGTCCATTACAGAGAAGAGAGCCTGTAATATGCTTTCCTTCTTCAGCAATGTTATACAAGTTAGGCACTGGTAAATGTGCTCTGCTTTACCTGGCTGAAATCACACAGATTCAAGCAGAACATTATTACTCCATTGAAACTGAAGGTCCGTGTAGGCACAGGTCCTTACTCTTATTGGGATTTTTAATGCTGATTATTTCATATGGATAAAGACAATTCAATGAAAAGTACGCAAACTCTTGCTAAGCAGACTGACATGTTTTGTAAATAAATAGCAAATTAAAACTACCAAGTTATTTGGATTACTGAAAATGTTTTTGCAACTGATACTTGCCACTCAAGAAACAGAATGTCAGCAATGACTGTTGTTAGCAACGTTTTATGGATAAGACCAGAGTTTATGACTGAGCAGTGCTACCCAACAAAACTTCATTTAAAAACATTTAGGCATCCCCATACCTCAAGACAAGCAAAGGTGTATTTTAGATAGCTAGATGTAGCTAAATGCCCACAGAACTTGATGTAGATTCAATAAATTTTAACCTTTTCATGGAAGGAATGCAAAGTGTTCAAGAAAGATAAGATTTGATAAAGTACTCAGTTCTCTTTTCTGAGACACTCCAAATCCATGCCTGGCTGTAATTTCAGGTGCTGTTTTTAGGAAGGTATAGGATAAAGGTAATGTTTTGTCAGTATTATAGGTTTTGCCACCCATGTATTTTGATTTCAATTTAAACTCTTAAACTTTTTGATTTATCATAGTATTAAGGAGGAGAAGGTAAGATCCTTCTATAAAGAAAAAGATTGAGCATTGTGTGAGACAGTGCTGGTAAGGAGTATGGTAAGACAAAAGAGGTGGAAAAGCTCTCCAGAAAGGAGATTGACTACTTTTAAGCAGCAGAATAAAGGTTTTGATCTTGTGTAGTGATCTTGACCTAAAGCTGCTGCAGTGGGACATCTTACTTCTTCCCTATCTGATGGAAAGACATATTATCGTGGCCATCCTATTTAATTTCTCTGTAGTCTCTTTATTTGCACTTTCTCAACACTTTTCAAAGACTTTGAAAAATAATCCTTTTCACTAAAGTTTTCTTATATCTTCTCTTTCAAATATGTTCTCTCTATTGCTATAGGAACATTGGGACCTTTGGTTCTTAAAAATATACCAGCTTTGCTCCTTATCTTTGCTCCTGCTTCTGCTCCTTGTTTCTGAGATAAAATTTATAGTATTGCGTTTATCCCAGTTTTGTACAAGAAAATTTTCTCTGTGAAGAATATAGGTACATAAAACTATTATATGAAAGAATTAGATATAAATCTTCCTGGAAAAATAATGATTTTTTTACATTCTGAGGTTGATTTCTGAGTTTTGATTAACCTTGTTAATTTTTTTTCCAAACCATGAGTATTGTGAAGAGCTCTCAGATTTTGCAGGTATTTATGCTTTATGTTACTGATCCTGGAAGGTTTTCTTTGGGAGTGGTTATTTGATCTGTAGAGGACTTCACCAGAAGCAGTGGATCTCTACTAAATATATGTGGGACTCAGCCCAAGCAAAGGAAGTTTAAGGGGCAGAAGTATAATCTATAAACCAGGCAACTAAGCAATTTTTTGGTTATAATGCACATGCCCTTTTGTACAATTGTAGCTGAAATATTGCATTTTCAAAAACTTTTCAGAAGAGTAAGAGAAGCAGGTATCTTCATATCTACGTTAACCTTTAGCCTGAATAGTGTGTTACTTGACCACATACGTTATGGAACAGTGTTATTGATTTAGCATGGTAGGAAGTTATTGTTAAACAAAATAAAGGGTAAACATGAATAACAACACCACCAATATGTACAATCAGTCTTTTGTCAGACAGTACATTAAGTATTTCTGTAACAAACACAACTGAAATCTTCAGACTAGCTCATAATTAGGCTCCTTTCAAAAAGCAATTCCTTAGTACAATAGGTACCCAAATCCCAGTTCAACTTAATTTCACTGACTTTGACTTTTGGACTAAAAGCGTTAAGCTTGAACTAGCTAAAAATGTACAAAATGTGCATTCAATTAAGGAATAATTAGATACCCAATCACCCTTACAGCACACTAGGGATTATCCAAGAAGGAGGAGAGGTACTACTCACTGCAATGTGTAAAACAATTTTCTTAATTAGTTTAGCACTAATTGAGATTGAGGAGGTGTCACTGTGTCACAGCATTAGTTTACCTAAATGGAACCTTAAAACCACAAAGGTTTTGGATTCTTTTTAAATTTCTCACTTGGATTGTTCAGTCTTATTCACTGATCCAGTACCTTCTGGCCATGCAAATGGAAACTTTCTGTTCACTTCAGGGAGGGGTTTGGTACCTGCACCCTTGTATCAGTAGCCCACTGCAAAACATGCCAAGAGTTTTTCCAGAGATGGAGAATAACTTGTTACTATTACTTGGTTGTTGTTTGGTTTTTCTATGTTACACCTTTATACCAAGCCCCAGGAAGAACCAGGAATCCTCTGTGCTGTTATGTGGAGTGTAAAACCTGCTGCTCTGTGAAGGCCTTACAGCCTCCCTTAGGAGGCAGCTGGTGGAAAGCTCTTCAAGTGGACCATCAAATGGTGCTGCTTCCAGATAACATGACTTCTGGGGGGTATTGAGTGATAACCAGGGAGTACGTGGAAATCACAACACAGGATGTCTCGTGGGTAGGCACTGACTTCTTAGCAGCACTGCTGGTGCCTGAAAATCTCTACTCTCCCTTCCGCTGCCAGGACCAGAGTGGGAACTCTCTAGAATGTGTTGACTCTTTCTGCAAGCAGTTGTAGCCCCAGGTGACCATTTGCACACGAAGCACTTTCAGACTGTTTGTGTGTACACACTGAGCTATAGTTAGCACTGAAATAATCTCAGGGAAGAAAAAAAGGCAACTTAGTAGTACAACAGAATGAAGTGGTTTGACATTCTCGTAACTACTGCTTCTGAACTGAGAGCACTGGGGCAACCTGAGCACCTGGATTCTTAAGGTTGTGCCAAAGCACATGAATATGTGTTTGCATGAAATCAAGTATTGATTAATGCTTCTAATGAATAAGAATATTCCTGCTGTTAGGACAAATTGGGTGATTGCTTTCTATCCCTTAAGCCCACCTGACTCCTGTGAGAGCTGGTACTCAGCACTTCACTTAGTAAGGCCCCTAAAATAGTAAATGGTAAAAAGTTCTCTGTGACCAGTGTGTTTTGCTTTCTAGATTACTATCATGAGCACCAGGTTAGAATCAATTACCAGATTGATTCAGAAAGCCAACTGTAAAACTTTGTTTCAAATTAACCATTTTACCACTGCATTTAACTTTGCATTTTTACTGCCATTTCCTCCATTGCTAGTAAATCTTGCAGCATTAGCTTTATCCTTAAAGAGAAGAATCAGTACCATTATGTCACTGAAGTATATACCCTGAAACTGCTCCCACCTGCTGTCATGAAATCCCAGCTTTTAGTTTTCCCTGTCTCCCTGGCTGGACATAAACAGTCTTTCAGACCCACTGCAGAGGAATTTCAGTAACATAATTGTTCCATTCTCTTTTCAGAGAGGGGGAAGACAATGCTCCCACAGTACCCACAGATGAGAAATGGAAACTTTTGACTGCTGCTTCACTTGAACCACAAAGCCTGTATTGTTTGTCTTCATCTAATTCAGCCTTGATAGACAGCTGTGACAGTTGGTCTGTCCACATGGTCCAGTGAAATTCTGGGAATGGGCTGTACATTAAAAGAAGAAAAAATATTAAATCTTCCAATTCACATTGTTAACTATTTTTAAATTGTCGTTATCGTTGCTTTTATAGCTACTTTGCCATAGCATTCAATAGTCACCTGTGATCCAAATAGTACTGATTTTAAGCTTGGTATGAATGCTAATATGTAGAAATACTCATTATTGTTTGAATGTTAGATTTACTTTTATTCCATATCATCTCTTGTGCTGTCAGTAACCATATTTTCTGTAGAGGGGAGATGCAGTCTACAAAAGTAATAAAAACATTTTTTGTTCATAGAGAGTATTAGAAAAATTCAGAATTAATTTTTTGGCAGAAAGGAACACTTCCCTGCCAAATATATGCACCTGACATGGTTTATCTGAATAAAACTGAATGACATTTGCATTAGTAGGAGCCTTACTGAAATAAAGGACAGTTTGGAACTAAGTAAAATTAACCAATACAACAATAAACAGAATTGTCTGGATTATTTTCTATTTGGTGAGCCATGGAACTTTGCAACATAGTGTTCAATTCAGGCAGAAAATTATCAGCCTTTGTTCTCCTGTGAATTATGACAGTTCTGTTTGTTCTGTACATTGCTGAGGATGGTGGTCTGGGGATTTACTCTGCATGTCCTGAGCTCGATGCACAGCATGGGGATTGCCACGCTGGGCCACACGTGACTTATCTGACAGAGAAGATAAAGCAAGGGTAGTCTGAGCCAGCTAGTCAACCTCATGGCTTCTAATTCCTGAGAAACACCATGACCTGAAGGACAGATAGTCAGTAATGTGGGAGGCAATAGCTTTGATCACTGTAGCTATTAGTGAGGTCCCCTGTCCTAGCGTGAGGGACATTGCAGAGATCTGTGTCAGTGGAAGAACCCCAGAGGAACAGATGGCAAGTTCCAGTCTAGGGCACAATGAAGATGCAGACTGAGGGCTCACAAAGGGAAGGCCACTGCCTTGGAACAGATTGATCATCTGTCACAAAGTCATTCCCAGGCAGTGGTAAATGCAGAGTCAGAAGGCATTCTTAATCCATCTTGTCAAGGGTTGTGGGGAGAGCTGCTGCTGAGCTAGTTATGAGCCCTCTGAGTAATTTATGTGTACGTTAGGGGCAGCAGAAACAAGAGGACAAACTCACAGTCTGCGTGTGAGCTGGGTGAGGGGGACCAGATACTGCTGACCATTTAATGTGTTTGTAACTGGGCGTACTGCAGAAACACGTGCTTCCTTTGGAGGAAAGGTTTGGCAGCGGGCATCTGCATAAATGCACTGAAAATGTAATGCAAGCAGCCCACCATGAGGTCATCTGTTCATTTTGGGCTTAGCAGAGTAGCAATCAGCATGTTGCTCCTTGGGCTTACAGAAACTCATCTTTCTTAGAGTTGTCTCTATCTTTCACCCATATTTAATGAAGTATAACCCCATTATCTATACAGTGGGTTCAAGATTTCAGTGCTGGCCAAAACCATATTTTCCACCTGCAGTGTCTGCAGCATGTGCATATAGCAGCTTCACTGGCTGCTGCCCCTCTTCCTTCAGCAGTTACTCCCCAAGCAGCTGCAGCTCGAGCCCAACCCCAACACCTGATTACCAGACCCCAGCCTCCCACTGATTATATCAGACCCCAGCCTCCTCTGCATCATACCAGAGGGCAGGACAAGTCTCTGCTGCAGTGGCCTGCAATGGCCTGTTTGGACTGTCTTCAGTTTTTGACATGAGCCTGATAATTTGTCTTATTAGTCAGGTTTGGTACTAAAATCCTGGGAATATAAGACAAAGCTCTGTGAGGTGGAAGTCAACTGGTTTCTGCCAGGTGAAGGTCTGTTCTTGTCTCCTTGCACCCAGCAATGAAAGAACCCTCCAAAAGTGGAGTGAACCATGTTCCAAACGTGACAATTCTCGGTTTGTATGCACAGCTCATTCAGAAGATCTCCCTTTGCATAAAAGGTATTATTAACTACTGAGTGTTAACTGACAGGAACTGTAGTAGTAATATGGCAAATATTGACGTTATGATGAAATCTGAACTAGATTTATTCTCTAAATAAACATGTTTCTTATCTTGGAGCTGGCTGATATTCTTGTGGCTGTGAAATACAGATACATTGTAAAGCAAATGATGTAATGTCTCCACCAAAAAGTTCATTATTTCCCTTTCCTGTGCTCCTTTCCTGTTTGCTGTTCTTTCAAGCATTGCCTTGTGCAGTGAAATTCTAGTCATATAAATGCTACTACTACTGAGGAATTGAAGTTAGTAAATTTGTCTCAACATTTGTCAGACTTTTTTTTCCTAGTAAATTTGTCTCAACATTTGTCAGACTTTTTTTTCCTAGGCTTGGCTTTTAAAGAAAAAGAAAACCCACTGGTAAAAATACTTATAACAGTTTTGTGTCTTAAGAACTAGATCTAATTATAACAACAAATTCATTCGTAAAACACACCCATTCTAATTACAGATCGGTCAACCCCCATTCATTTTGTGTTGGGAAAAGTTAAATTAGTCTTTCTGGTTTTGGTATGAATCCACAGGGACGAATTTCAGGAAGGGCTCTCTGTGTATTATTTCAGTTACACTGCACCCATGAGAGGTTTTATTGAGTGTGGCAAGGCTCTGCTCCTCTCCAATTAGAGTTCCACATGCCTGCCCTTGTATTAATATTTTTAAGAAATCATGAAACTGATAAGGAAGTTCTAAGGGTAGTGTAAGGCCCTAAATTAATAATTCTCTCTTCAAGCCTCCAGCTGCTAAAATTTTAAATCAGATTGCTCTTTGGAAATATTTTTAAAGGTAAATGTTAATGGGCATAATGCTTCATATAATTTTAGAGATTTATTAGAAATGTGAGTTATAAGTTTCCAAGAATTGCACACTTGTTGGTCAAGAAATCAATGACATGATACTTAAAAGCAACTTTGTGCCTCATCAGGCAAAAGCTGGCTCCACAGGCTTCTGATAAACTGTAGGAAGGGAATAGGAAGAAATCCAGCTCTTGGGAGAAGGAAGGTGAATTGGGGCAGATGCCTGTTGTCAGTGATCTTCCCTCTACAGGTGATGTGTTCTTCAATTTCCTCTGTAGTTTTCTGGAGCTCTCAGAAAAACTTAGAGCCTTTAAACTCTTCGTTTGACTTCAGACCATGATATGATGTGCTTTGCACCTTGGGCTGTGATCCTGGGTTCCCGCTTATCTAAATCAGAGGAGCTTCTTGGAGAGCACTGTGCCTCCCTACCGCTGCCTTTTGCCTTGGCTCCCACCTTTCCTGTGTGAAAATTAAGGCATAGGTGGACTAATAATAAATTCTGTCAATAAGGCCTGTTCTCAAAATATGTCTGGGAGGTAAACAGGCATAAATTGGGGTTAAAGGATAGGCTTGATCCCAGACATTACATTGGCAAGAGTGTGGTAGTGCCTGTGTATGGAAACAGATGTGAGGTAGGACCTGAGTCTAAGAGGAAGTAAGAGTCGTCTCTGGCCAGCATCCTGGTCTGCGTCCTAAAGGTTGACTCATCTGTGTTCCTGACTCTCAGAGGGTAATTGAAGACTACTGTTGCTGGCGAGGTGAGAGTGCTTAACGGCAGGGCAACATAAAAAATAATTCTACTGAGAAGTTTTAGTTGAATTTTGCTGAGACTGTAGAAGGAACAAGGAGAGGAGATCCATGCACATGCAGCTTCACAAGAAGTCACACCCATCAGGGTTTTCCCGACCCTGCCAGGGTGCAGCTGCCATAAGCACAGACTCACCTTCATTGAGTTTGACTGGTGGGCACAGCAGTGCTGCAGTAATGGCCTTGGGAAAACTATTCCTTTCACGGTTGTCACACCCACTCCAGTGAGAATGAAGGGAAGCTTCCTTTCTTGTAGAAATGGCCTTGGGAGCCTCAGGGGGAATGATGGCTGTAGAGAAAAAGGGGAAAACCCTCTAGGGGTTGAGAACTGTGGAAGGAGTACAAACTTTGGCCTGCTTTTTCCTCCTTGGCTGGGTTTCAGGGTGGTATCATCAGCCATGGAGTTTGCTTTGAGATGTGTTCTCCCTTCATACATCAGTGCTGCCTGCTGAAATGTCAGGCAGCTGGAGAACCACCCACTACACCTCCTGAGGCTGGACCATGCAGGACATGTTCGGAAGTGTTTATGTGCACATTTATTTATAAAACTGTAGCTGCCATTGTAAGCACAACTATGTATGTGTATTTATCTCTTTAGAATGCTACACATGAAAAAATATTTTAAAAACTAATTTAAATTGAATTGTAGAATTTCTAATTAATATATTTTAGTTTGAAGACTATATGCCTAGCATCTGCTCACCAACCCTATTGGTATTTGTATGATTGAGTTTTTCCCTTTACTTAATGAATTTGTGTTAAAGTCCTGTTCCTTTTCCTTTTTCCCCATTATTCATTTTACAGCCCCAAGTCTTTTATGTTGAATGCTGTTCGAGACTTGCTCTGAAGACGTTATTCACTTTCTCATGAGCCTTTCTCTCTTACAATACTTGTTTTAATGCTTCAGATGCATTAAAGAACTTATCTTTACAATCACTTTGCATGTGCCTTCTCCCCTCTATCACGTGAGGATTCCTCTTTGATCACAGATTATCTGGATGATGCCAGGTATCAGAAAAAGACCCAGCAATCAGGCATGTCAGAGAGAGATTCTTCATATGGACCTGCAATGCATGTAGTCCTTGCCCAGGAGAACTTGTTATACCTTAACTTATCCTTATTTGCAAATTAAAAACCCAGCATTGACTCAGTAGTCAGATGATCTCTTAAGTCTTCTCCCTGATTTGCTGCAATAATTACTCCTAATGCAAGGTTTGCTTTTCAGTGCTGGGTTATTTTTTGTGATTCTTCTGTTCAGTGTCTTCAAATACTTCTCACCAGCATTCTTCCCATGCTCTTTGCAGAGACTGGCAGCTTTTTACTTCTGCTTGGCCTTCCCCACAGCCTGACCTCATCTTCATCCAAAGAGGCCCTCTCCTCCCCAAATACGAGGGAAACAACTGAAGATGGGGTAAAAGAAGGGACATATTAGATATACTTGGAAAGAATTCACCCTATAAAGTACACAATGAGCTGTTTAAGCCTTGAATAACCAAAAAAAGAGAAAGTATCAAGATAACAAAGCAAAAACAGCATAAAGAAACTTCCTTAAGTGCCCTTTGCACTAGCAGGGATGTGGTTGGAAATATTCCTTCTCTATTTCCCTCTCAACTTGCTTGTATTGGAAGTGATCCATTCTGGGTTGTGTAACACCAGCTGGCTAATTCACAGCCAACTCCCAAATCAGTGATCAGAAACCACATCCAGCCAGCCTTATTCCCTGAGACTGCTTTTCTCCTGCACCTTTCCCACTAGTGACAGGGAATTGACTGCTTGTTCTTGGACAGCAATCCTTACCCCAAACCCTGGCTGTTCACCACATTCCCTGTGTTGGGTTACCTTCCCACGCTCACCACATCTCCTGGGATGGAAGACAGTAAAGAAATAAGGTCTAAACACAAAACTAATTCTTTTATAAAATAAAGCACTCAAGAAGGCAGGAGATTCAAGCGCATAAGCAACTCCCGTGCTTATTATTAAAGGTGATGTTTGTGTCTGAGATGGAGACAAAAACAACTTGATCTTACATAGACGTAAACTCTTTTCCTCCCTTAGGCTTTAATATAAGTATACACTACAAACAGTGCTTTCTGAAGTGCCTCCCATGTAAACATCTGACGGTGGTGAGCATGAAACAGATGAAAGCTATGACAAGTCAGTGAACACATACAGCTGAATATGATACACCATGTCAGCAATATTTTAAATAGCAGGTATAAAGCAATTCTAGAAAATGTGTGTTTAGCCTCATGTGGTGAAGATACCAGGGTTTTTCTTTTTGATGCACTACAGGTCTGTAGGAAGTGAGTTTCATTATCTTGGATTGTAAGTTGAAAATGGCTTGGTCTCTTCAGCTGGCTAATCATATGTGCGGCCAAGCAGAAAGAAAAAAAAAAACAAACCAAAGGTAGCTGAAAGATTTATTCAGGGCTTAGAAAAATGTAGTAGTTCACACAGATAAGGAGATGTTTACTCAAGAGAAAAATAAAAAACAAACACAAAAAAGCCTGAGAGCTGTGTGCTCTTGGCAGGGCAGCCTCTAATAATTACCAAGTGCATGAGTCTCAGTGTGAAATTATAGGCTGTGATTAAGTAGATGTGCTGCAGCATTTTGAACCTTCCTGATTTTATATTTCGACCACCCCAGTTCCACACAATTTAAAATGGGATCCTAGAAACACATGGGGTCAGAGCATCTCAAAATACCTGTGACTAGGGCTGTAATGAATGAAAAAAGTTCTTGAAGAGCCAGAGAATCTCTTTTCAACAGGACCCAAGGTATCTGGCCTTCAGATGACGATATGATGGCTCAAAATTTTTCCAGGTGTCCTGTAAAGATGTGTAATTGTATTATATTATCCAACCACTAGATGTCTGCATACTGTAGAGCTTCAGGCAGAGTTTGTTCCCCAGCATAAAAGGCAAACAAAGAAAATGTGTATCTGCAGATGTATCGTAATTTGGCATCTGTTTTTTTCTGACCTGTGCCCCTTGTCCAAGGAGGGATCTGTGGGCAAAGAGATACTCTGCAAGAAAAATTACATGTATGAGAACGACTGGTTTCTGTTAAAACTGGAAAGTAAACTGTAGATTAGGCCATATGTCAAGGTCACATCTATTCAGATAAAATTCACAAATACCCGAAATTAAATACAGCAGGGCCACCGGTGATTTTAGGAGCACCGTAAATCCCAGTGCTGGTTTGACTCTGGTTCTTCAGGGGAGTCCCACTGGGTTTTGTTGCTTATTATTTGCAAAATGGAGCACATCTGTGTGATTTCAGTGGAATCAGAGCTGTTTGGAAGCGTAAGGTGAGCTGTGAGCACTGTGAGCCCACAGATAGTCTCCCAAGTGCTTGCGTTGTAGTAACAGTGTTAAAACAAGGGCACATCTTTCTCGAACCGTAGGACAGCCCAGACTAAGTGTGCTCTGGATGGGCAGTGGTTTACATACCTGTTTGGCATAAACACTTTACTCAGAGAGTTTCCCCAAGGCACAGTGATCAGCAGCACTTCCTTGGTGCTGAAATGCCAAGAATGGGATGGGAAAAAAAAAATCCTGTGCTTTCAGGGCCTTTGCTACTGCCTGGAAAGCGTATATTGCTTGGGTTTAGATACCCAGCTTCAGAGGTCCCTGTTATCTGAGTTCATGGGAATAAGTGAAGACTGTGAACTTCTGTGAAAATTACAGGTTTACACAAGACAGTACCTGCAGTGTCTCAAGTGAGCACCACTACAGAGGCAGATTAACTGTGTCCTATAACCCTTAAATATGAACTCTTTCTCCTCTCTCCAAAGGCCTCTTCACACCTGTATCATGTTGCTTTTATTTGTTGCTCCAAAATACAACTTCCTCTTGCTTCTCCTGATTTACCACCTTCCCTTGCTGTTGTGAATTCTTTCCCAAACACATTTAGTAGTGGGTAGCTGCAGAGAACAGACATTTTTTGTGTGCTACTTGATATTACAGTATTCACCCTTTCCCAAAAGGTTTTGAGTGGTGTTCAAGACTTTCCACGCTTCTTTATATCTTTTGGCTAGTTAATCAAGCAACAGTTCCTAAATTCAGTTTCTCATTAACAAAATTGAATCTAATATTAAGTATTCATTCTCATTTTAGATTTGATTACCATAATTGTGGTTAGTGTTACATCACAATTAACTTTGTTTTTAATCACTAAAGTGTTAACAAGCTCATTTCACACCACTTTCATTTGGGTTCATAAATGCAAAAAAGGAAGGTCTGATAGGTGTCCTGCATTTACAAACTGCAGAAAGTTTCTTTTACTGTCCTTAATAGTGAGTGTCAAATTTGTGAAGCTTAGGGACAGATTGATGAGGAAATTTTTCTCTTTTTAAGAAGTGGAGGAGCAATTAATAAAATGTCATTGCTACTTCTTTTTGAATTAGAGCAGGATCCTGCTGCCGTATATGAGAATGCTAAACTGTGCAGTTCTTCACTGTAATTTTTTTTTTTTTTAGTTCACAAAGCCCCTGAAATTATTTTGTGAAGATTATTTGCCTTGAGACAAATGTGTGCTCAATCTTAGGGTCTCAAAAGTAAGGATTCAATGAAGCCCTTGGAAGATGGGTCTTCGTTCCAGCTGCAAGAAAAGGAAGTGCCTTTCTTGACATTTTTAGAACTTTTCTGAATTGCAGGGAAGTTTTAACTAAGTTAGAATACCCTAAATTACTGAGATTTTAAATTTCAATCAGTTTTAGTAATGTTTTTTAAGGCTTCTGGTATATTAGCTAAATATCTCTTTTCATTGAGTCTCCAGTTCCTGTATAGACCAACTTGCATTCGACATTTGTTTTGTTGTGCAATTGTTTTTATTTCTCAAAGAGAGAGAAAAGAAAAAGGAATGCTTTTTAAGAAAGTAGCTGTCAGTTGTCCTGTAAATGAAGAGAGTGATAATATGTGGTTACATTACCAGCTCTTAATAGGAGAGACTTTGTGATCTCGAATACACACCTCCTCTTGCTAATCAGCCAGTTAAAAAAGAGCAATCTGGTATTACTTTGGAAATATTTTCCTATAGAATTAAATAGGCTGGGCATAGATAAGATTGATTTTAGGTTTTTTTAATAATGTTTCTTTCCTACCAATTTCTAAGAAGGAAGAACCAAAATATATTCCGTTTTGGGCAACAAGAAACCAAGTGAGGAGATACCCCTCTCCCCCTCACTTTCCTTATGCCTGTCCCTTTCCCTAGCAGCCAGCAGAATGAGAAAAAAGAATCAAAACATGGTGTCCTTCCCAGCAAAATATTCCAGCTGACATTTTAGCTGTAGTAGACATCTACATGAAGGGGTAGGACTGTTGTCACCCAAATCAAAGCAGTTGCACCTGTAAGAGGGGAACATTTGGCTAAACCAAGGAAGGAGTCAGAGTCAAGTCTAAATCTGCTCTCAAGAGCTTTTCAGCTGCCAATTTATTGAGATCACATGGGGTTCTATATCTCCTTGTCTTTCATTAGATTTTAATGAGATCTTTTTCCTGTTCTCCAGACAGAGTCCTCCCATTTTCTTGTTACTTTCTTCCTGTTTGTACCCAGCAGCACAGCCTTGCTGTCAGAGCTGCGGCAAAAATACGCTCAAGTCTGTGTGTGCAATCTGGACTGCATCACCACAGTGACTGGCAATTACTTATGACCAACCAACATTAAAGTGGAAAGGTTCACTCTATTAGGCCTCATCTTTATAAAAAGAGACCACAGAACTCACCCACTAATTCCTTCGTCAAGTTGAGAAGCTTGCCTCATTGACCTTCCGCCTCATCTTGAGTTGCCTTTGATCTATATTCTCAATGCTTTACATCTGGCACTATGACACCTTAGGTTCTAGGTTTTATATTTTTAAATCCTGTACTGCCTAGTGTGTAACTGAAATTTCTTGTAGCTTGTCAGCTGCTGCTCTCTTATGCCAGATAGATGTAACAAAGCCTCTCCAAGCTTGTTGTTCAAGGACACTTAGGCTGTCCTAGGCCCAAAAGGTGTAAACTAAGGCCTCTGGAGGGGTGGAGAAATTGAAGAAATGACATCATTAGCTAAAGTTTTAATTGGCGAATTTGTGCTGATATGCAAATGAACCAAACCTATAAAAGTATGAAGAACTCGTGACTTGTCGTCCATCTTGGGGTCCAGCTTGGATGTAGCATTTGGCTCCCCAGGGTGTACCTTTGAAGGCCTTTCAAATAAATATCCACCTTTATTCCCTTACTCCTGTCTAGTCTCTGTTTCTAGGTAGCCGGATAAGGCATCAACTATGTGTAACCATATTTGCACCTACCCGCAGTTTTGTGCGTGGCTTTCAAATCTTTTGTTTCATGTGCTACTTTTTCTTTTTTAATTTATTTTTTTCCCTTTTAAGTCACATCTCATTTTTTTTTTGCTCATCAGCTTTCCTCCAGTTCTATACTTTTTACTTTCCTCCTAGATTCTTTCTGTCACAAACCGTTACTGTCAACAGGCCACACACGGGCTGTGCTTCCACTGTATAAGACCTGTATGCTCCTGGATCAGCCTGTGGTACAAATCCAATCTGAATGAGGCATGGGCATATTTCTGATGAATTAGCCAGAGTACAGTATATGGATATATGCCAGGCTTTATCCCAACTATGGGTAAACAGATGATGTGTATTCGGCATAAAATTAGAGTGGGCAGGATGAGCTAAAAACTGATCTGTCAAGACAGATTGAAGTTGTACTAAGAATTCAAAATATTTGGAACAAATTTGAACTGACAGACTGAAGTTGTTTTAGTGCTTTGTGTCATATGGACACAGGGTTTTTGATCTTGTAATAGGCATCTTAAAACAGGTTTAGCATCTTGTCTATTTACAGCCTCAGTAACACTAACGTCAGCAAAGTAATGAACTTCCTGCTATTAAGACCAGAAAGAGTCCTTCAAGTAATTTCACCTGATCCTTGAATGACCTGGACAGTAAAATTTCCTTCATTAGTCCACAATGTGTTCAATATCCTTCTGTCATCCTTTAATATAAAGGCCCCTTGACAGAAAATATGTGAAGCATCCAGTAATACAATGTTGTTTGGACAATACAGTCAATATAGCATCTGGGAAGCACCTGTCTGGGATTTGTACCCAGTCACATTTTCACATAGAACCTTTTCAAACCTCTTAGCTTAGAAACAGCCATCCTCAGCCTGTCTTGGTACTCCCTGAGGAGTAAGTCACCAGCCATGGATAAGAGACAGCTGTGGTTGTTGGTTGCCACGTGGGGTAACTCCATTGCCTGCTGCTTACCAGCTGAAATCAGCATTTGGCTACCAGAGTCAGAACATGCTTGAGAGGGGTTTGCAGGCACATCCAGGGCTTGTGCCTCAGGCACAGGATGGAGATGCTGTCTAAGAGAGTACCACTGGCCCCTATAGCTGCAAAAGAGAGCAACCTAAGGAAAAGCTCCTCCATCCCTACCAGGGGAAATCCAGTACTGAACTCTGAACTTTATGAGAGGAAAGTTTTTCCTGTTCATTTGTGTACCTGCAGATCAGGCATACAATTAGGGGGGAAGTTGAGTGAGAAGATAAGAAGGAAGACAGATGCACAAATTGATGGAAATAAATCCAGAATCTTTCCTGACACTGAAATCAGATGACAGGTCTTACGTGAAGAGCCAAACAAGACCACTTCTAATAGAGACACGGGAATCTCTTTGCGGATAAACTGATAGTGACAAAGATGTTTTTACTTTTAAAACTTTTTAATGAATGACAAAATGGGGGACTAAAGGCATATAAAAGAGCATATGCACTTCGGAAAAATGTTTATCACTTTCTACCCACTTCATTGCATAAGATTCATTGCATCTGATGGTAGAATGATTGGATTTGGCCAAAGTGTAATGCTTTTCTCCAAAAATGACAAAGTCACATTTTTGATCTAATAAACAACCTACCTTTGTGCATGTTCAGACATCACCTCCCAGGAATAAGTTTCCTCTTTTTTTCACTCCTATTAGTCCTTCAGCTCCAGCTGTAGGACAAATGTGTCTGTTTGCTTGTCCTGAATCACAGATCTCCAGAATGTGTGTTTTTTATACAAAAAATATCTTCCTTTGATGTTTTTCAGGTACTGGACAATCAGTAGGGACAATCCAAATACTTCATGTCTTCAAAGCTCTGTTAAGCACCTATCCCCCACACACCACTTCAGCCAAATCATCTCTGAGCAGTAGGAGATGGCCTGGAAGCTATTTATTGCCTGCTTATCATTTTTGTTGTATACTTGCACAAATTTCCCTCTAGCCAGGGCTGTAGTAAGATGTTCTAGTACTCAGAGTACCTAATAGTTTACCCTTCTAATAATGCAGTTTGAATAGGTACAGAATCATAGAATGGGTTGGCTTGGAAGGGACCTTAAAAGTCATCTTGTTCCAACTCCTCTGCCACAAGCAGCAACACCTTTCACTAGACCAGGTGGCTCAGGGTCCCATCCAGCCTGGCTTTGAACATTTATAAGGATGGGACATCTACAACTTCCCTGGGCAACCTGTTCCACTGTCTCACTACCCTCATAGTAAAGAATTTCTCCCTAATATCTAATCTAAACCTACTCTCAGTTTAAAGCCATTACGCCTTGACCTGTCACTACATGCTCTTGTAAGTAGTCCCTCTCCATCTTTCTTGTAGGCTTCCTTCAGGTAATGGAAGATGCAATTAGGTCATCCTGATGTCTCCTCTTCAGGCTAAATAATTCCAACTCTCTCAGACTTTCCACACAGGAGAGGTGCTCCATCCCTCTAATCATTTTGATGGCCTCCTCTGGACTTGTTCCAACAGACCATTGTCCTTCCTGTGCTGGGGACCCCAGACCTGGAAGCAGTACTCAAGGTAGGGTCTCATAAAGATGGAGTATAGAGACAGAATCACCTCACTTGACCTCCTGGCCATGCTGATTTGGATGCAGTCCAGGAATACAACTGGCTTTGATACTTGTTCAAATACTTAAATTCTCAAATAAATAATTCAGTATTAGAGTTGCAGGCACTAAATATTGATTATTCACAGAAAGTTACTACAAAATGACATTGCTTCTGCCTAGCCATGCAGTCAGTCTCTTGAAAAAGGGACTGATGATATGGCTGGAAATGGATGGGCCTCAAGGGTACCTGCCATGAGATCACATCTGCTTTGGGAGACAAAGGCAGAGCCACCTCAGTGGCCCTGACAGAGGCCTGAAGTTTCCCTGCTGGATCCAGGTAATCAGGTCTTGAGCTGAAAGGTCTTAATGAAACTGCTTGGTTCTTCCTCTGTCACTGAAGGAGAGATGTAAAGGAGTAGCCAAAATAAAGTTTTATCCTCCCTGCTATGTGCCCTACTTGGGTGAAGTTCAAGAAGGCGCCTTGAAGCCGGCTCGGCAGGAGCATATGCTCCCAGAGGAGGTTTCCCCTTGCTGTACATGAGCCTGTTGCTGCTGTAAAAACACAGGGATGTTGAGCTGCAGTGTCTTGTCCTATCCCAGCACTGAGGCAAGAGTGGCTGATGGGTATATGCACAACTTGCTTTAGACACCTTCCCATGTGAGTTCTCCCCATCTCCTTAGAAGCTTTTCCTCTGGGCTAACAGCACTCAGCTTCAGCGACTATGTCCCCCTGCCTTGTCCCCATCCCTCTTGGTTCTTCAGGCTATGGCAGTGCAGCAGGGCACCATGAGGGCTGAGGACTCCCTGGGGTGGCAGGGCTGGGCCTGGCAACTGGTCCTGTCCCACCATCTCGTCCAGGGGCACCGGGGCACACTGTCCCATATCAGGCATCTCCCTGGGGACAGGGACAGCCCTGGCAGTGCCCTCAGGCAGTGACATAGAAATTTGTTCTGTGCCTAACAGCCTTTTGCCTGCCTTAAAGCTGTATTTGCATCTGTCAACGGTCCTGTCCTCTGAAAACAGCCTGGTGCACATCTCCACTATTTTCTGGACCAGAAATTTTTCTTAGTTTTGATGGGTCTGTCATTTCTGTAGTGCAGAGAAGCCACCATTCCACCCGAGGACTGTGATGCAGGTGACCACCAGATGCTACTGATCCCAGCTGATACCTCCTCCTGGTGGTTCCTGATGTCCCTCTTTCCTGACCTCTATGCCTCCCTTATGGGGCTTACCTCGGCAGACAGAAATTTGACATTGGCACTGTGAACTCTGCTGAATTGCAAAATCTCCACACCTTAATTTCATGGGCCTCATCAACAAGTGTTGGTACTACAGCAGCTGATTAAACAGTAACTAATCCCCTTTTGTTGTTGGAGGGAAAAGTAGAACAGTGAAACCTCTTGCATGTTGCCCATCTCCTGAAGTTAAAAGGGTAAAAAGGAAGAAAAGCAAATAACTATGCTTTGGATAAAACCTCCTGATCAGAAAAGGAGCTATTTACACATGCTCGTCAAATGATCATGTGCTAACCAATTTTAAATTAATATAATTTTGCACCTATTTCATAGCTTTTTCTTCTTTTCTTGTGTACATTATTAATCCATAAGTGACATCAGGCAGCTCACTGGCTTCTAGCAGTGAGGAGGAGTTTTGCCTGAGTGATCTGGGAAGAAGAAGCAGAGAGAGAGGTGAGGGGACCTCATGGTGCTGGTTCTCAAAGGCCAAGTTCTCCCACTCTGCTCAGTCAGGCTCATCCATCCCAGAGGAAACTGCTTCAATAGTGCTGCATTAAATACAGAGAATAACCTGTACCATCCTCCTTGGCACGGGGTTTTACCACCTGGTCTGAATGCCAGTGCTTCGAAAGGGCTGCTGCAGTTTCCTTGGGCATGAGAAAAGAACCCACAACCTACCTCTTCATCAGTTTTGCTTCTCTTCCATAAAAAGAAGAGTTTGAGGCAGCAGGATGGCATGGAGGGGTGAAAAAGATGATCATGCCATGAGCCCTCTGAACTCTTGTGGTGAACAGCTCTGTAACCCTGTCCTGGGGCAGCCCAGCCTGGAGTGAAGGTGTTCTGCTCTCCAGCATCTCCTCTTGGACACTCTTGTCCACTAAGTTTCATCTGCCTAAACAGGGAAAAGGCAGCTCTAATACACAAAGGCAGACACTGGAATCAGTTTTTTGCACACCAGACTGATGTTTCCAAGTGTTGCCACCAGAGGATGTACCAAGCACATTTTTTGCTGTATCAACACATAAACACACAAACAGATTAAAATAGCCAGATTTACCAGCAGAGGTAGCATAACTTCTGTATCAACACAGGAAATATCAGTGTAAACAACAGTTCTTGAAAAAGAGAACAGAGAGAGAGAGAGGTAAGGAAGTTATGCACTGTATTTTCTGATGCATTTATCCCAGCTCTGTAGTATTAACATATTAAATGGTAAATGCATTTCTGATTTCTCTAATGCAGTACTAATACTGAGAATGTCTAGCCTAGGCCAGTTCCAGTATTTAAAGCAGTTTCTATCAAAGACAGCAGCCATTTTGATGTTTGAATATTTTTTATTGCTGTAATTCATCTTCTAGATCTGGGGTAGTTGGCAATTAGACACCAGGCAGAATAGAGTGTTCAAAGAGACAGTGGTTACTGGAGTGAGGCACTGACTCAAAAGACATTTGAAAAATGATTGCTATAAAAAGGAATGGTAAGAACATCAGCTGTAGATAATGAGACAGCATTTAAAATTGGTGTTTTAGGGAAAGATCTGTGATCTCAAATAAAATTGTCAGAGATTTCTTAGTGGTTACACTCTGTGTCAACAAGAAAGCATATACTTTCAACGGAAAAAAACCCAAGTCGATCCCACTCTGGCATTATCCCCCTTACTACAGGCACTGAATACTTCTAAGAAGCCACAGGTATACTTCAAAATGTGCATTCTAAAAGTGTATAATGTTGTGAAACATTCAGGAATACACATCCTGCATTAATTGTTTTCAGACTTCATTAATGGTCTGACTCTGACCATTCAGTGTCTGGTTCAGTGGCAAAACACCCCATTTAGTGGAAAAGAATCAAGCCTTCACAAATATATTTAAAAAATATTTGTCAACACTCTGAAATAAAGATAACTCTTTGCAGGAGTTTTATCTTTTGTGGATAAACTGAGTTATGTAGTCATGGTCCCATCCTGGAACCAACTCATTTATGTCTCTGTGTTTGTTTAGGCACCAAGTCTCATCTAATAACTCAGGAGTTATTCACTTTCTAAAACAACCTGTTTACTCAGCACATGACCCCTCTGTATTATGATCAACAAACATGAAAACAGATGGATTAAAGAAAGATTCACTGGTCTTTGTTGAAGACTTCTGAGAAGAATTATTCTGGATATATGGTAAATTGCAGTTATTGTTTATTTGAATGGGCTTGTCAGTATAAAAATTAGCAGAATAATTTCCCTTCAGTTAGAGTGTTTGCAACATCTGCAATTGCTGTAGTAGAGAGCAGTGGATGAACAGATTCATCTTCCATATCCGCTCATGTTCTTTCAGCTGTCAGTGTACTAGGGTTCATTTTCTAACCAACCATACACTTTTTCTGTTATTGTTACTATCACTATCCACTTAATCCTGTCCATTTGAACTCCACTTGCAGGTGCTGGGAAGATTGAATGTTGCAGTAAATTTGTTTACTGATTATCCAATTATAAGACAAGTACTTTTTACTTACTTTACTTCTTCCTAATGGCAAACAAGCAAATTCTGAGCACTTTTTCATACTTTTGTATTCTCATGGCCAGTGTTCAGTATCTGACCATGACTGCTGCAGCCCCTGGCAGACCTGTAACATGAAAGATCACTTTTTCTGAAAGTGGGAAGTCATTCCTCCCCCATCTCTGTGAAAGCAGGTAGAAAGGGAATTTTTAGCCTTTGGCGGCCCAAGTCCCTGCTCCCACTTTGGCCCATGCGGTACACAAGCCATCATCTAAAGCTTCTCATGGTACTTTCTTTGAAATCCCTTAGCTCTAAACAGTTAGGATATAACATTCCTACGCTTGACTGCCTCTGAATTTTTTGTTTCCTTTATTTCAATAGCACAAAAGGAAATCAAACACATCATAGAAATTTTATACACAACCGAGCAAACGGAACCCAATCAATATCTAAGGCATAGAGGAAGAGAACAGTTCAAATATTAGTATATTTTTGGTTAGAGCCTGACTGACTGACTCTTCAGAAGCCCATTCACTCACAGATTCCAGCATGCTGGTGTAGGGGGGAAGGCATCCTCTGGACACAGCATCCTCTGAACCCAGCTGTACCCCAAGCAAGTCATTACAGCCAGAAACACTAGATGAATAGACACCAGAGGCTCCACAGGGCAGACCAGAGAAAAAATTGCTTCTGAGAGCCCTGTCTATGAAGAGACTGGAGAGCCAGGCACACCTGGCCTAGTCAAGCCATTCCTTATGATGAAGTCGTTGCTGCTTGCTGCTACCATGGACCCAGCTGTGCAGCCCCACACCTCCGGAGTCTGCGCCTGAGCCTCAAAGAAGCACAGCCTCCAGAGGAACCTTCAAGCAGGGCTCAGGATTCCTGCAGACCCCTCCTCTCTCCTGCTGAACTGTCCCTACACCCAGAACAGGATCCAGTTCCCTGTCCTCAGGAGCACCTGGCATATGCACTCTTTTGCCCTTTTGTTTTTAGTATGGTGTCTGCCATGAGGCATTGTCACTTATGCAACTGAAGAGTAGGCAACTCCCCCAAGATGCAACAGGTAGGACAATGCCTGAGAAACTCCATCACTCAGTGAATAGTGCCAGACAGAACTGGTTAGTGCAGCCTTTCATCCTGGCAACACTCTTAGCTCTGGTGTTTGCACACTTGCCCCCAAAACGGAATTTTTCTCACAACTGTAATGCCAGAAATCTCAAAAGAATTTTTCATTAGCTAGTTGTGGGAGATTTCAGCTGTACATCACATGGTCTTCTCCTCTGTAGTGGACAAATCTGGAGCCAATTTCTGGTGTGTAACTTTATCCAAAACCTCACTGCAGTCACTAGAAGTTCTGAGACTTCTCAGATGAGTGGCTGACAGGAAGCTGCCTGGTTACATCAGTTTTAACACATCTTTCAGCTAACTGAGACCCAAATGCAGCATCTGCTAGAACATGCAAGGATGTCATGTGGATTTATGATATTTGCTTGAGGATTCTGGAGCCATAAACCAGTGAATGGACTACAGTGAGATAAATACAGTATTTCTCTTCTGTCAAAGGCAATTCTGTTCCAATACTTTTCAATGCATTATTTAATTGAAAGCAGTTCCCATTTTGCTCAACCTAGCAATTTGAAAGTTTAAAAGACAAGCTACATTTCTTTGTTTGACTATACTGTCAAATGCATTTGAAAATAAAATGCTCAATCATGATAATGTTAAGACTGCTCTTTATGTTTGTGGGTTTAAAATGTTAAACCTGATAATACTCGTTTTTTGAAACTGGGCCAATGCTACTTCACTTGAAGTCAATGGGAATTTTGCCAATGACTTAAATGAAAGCAAATTTGGGGCCTATATATTAGCTTCAGGCTTTAAGACTCCACGGGAGCCCAGAATTTCCACTTTCTGAAAATTAAATATTTCCAACTGCACTGATCTCTCTGACTGTAATTTGCTGCCACATCTCCAAAAATGCATTAAAACGAACACTGACAAAGACAGAAATACTTCATTATACTGCTGCCAGATTCTAAAGTTTTAAAGCAACAATANGCATTTCTCAAAGACATGAGACACAGTGCCAATCCTGCAGGCAAAAACACAGAGGAGAATTGTGAAGCACAGGTACTGTCTGCATGTCTTCAACAAGCCTGTGCACAGCCTGGGAGCCCACCTACACACAGTGACTGAATAGCTATAGATGCTATACAGACTCCAAAGATTTCTGAAGACCATTGTCTTTTAAAAGATTATTAAAAATATTGATGTATTTTTGTAGTGCTCATCTGTCTTGTTTTGTCATAATGGCTCAAAAGGAAGGGTAAGAAAAAATTAAGCATTTTGTGGCCAATTCTAACCAAATTGATTAAATAAGCTCTTTTTCAGTTATTATGAAATCCTAATAAACTCAGTAGGCAGATGAAAGATGGACCAGATAAGTTTAACCTGATGTAGAGAATGAAGAATCCTTTCAGCACTCAGTCTTTAGAATGAACACTTGATATATGTCACAGAAAATAGTTTCTACATTTGGACCAATACTCTATGAACCCCAAGTTATGGCAACCAATGCTTTAATTATTGCCTGAGAATGCAAGGAAAGGAAGAAAGAGACAGGACCAAACTCACTGCTCTACTTACACATCAAATTAGAGATGTCAGTCTCCCCATACACCAAATTAATCTCCTGGTTTTGGAGAGGCTTCCTTCCTCTCTTCATTTGGTGATCAGATAGCTCAGAGATGAGCACTGCAGCTCAGCTACAAATCAGGGGGCTCAGTGACACAGAGTCATTATACCTGCTTGCCTGATTTCCTAGAACCAGCACACCTTCCAGGCTCAAGCTGAGGGTTTATCTGCAAAGGAGTTCAGAAAAACTGAATACCCTTCTGAAATCATAGAATCACAGGAGTTGGTTGGAGGGGACCTTTAAAATTTCACTAGGATAACACATAAATATCATAAAAATATAATCTTTTACCCACAATTTCTTTTTTGTACATCATTTCAGCACAGAGCAGTACTAAAAGTCATGTTCTGATTGCTGTGACATACCAGAAGTCATGGTCTGTCTTGCTCTGCCCAGCAATTTTGAGGAACTAGTCTATCCCTTGAAAAAAAATCCCAGTATTTTACAAGTAACCAAATACCTCTGCATGCTTTGCAGGCAAACAGGCAGAATTCATCCTCTCCTTCCCCCTACTGATATCACAGTAAGTGGGGCCTGATTTAGAGACTCAGAATATCTAAAAGATCCAACAGACTCTGGGCACTTTTGAAGAGCAATGCTTCCTGAAAACCAACATGTCTGCACGACTTTTTTCCACAGCAGGATGTTCATTTGCAAGTTCAACTTGAAGCATATTAAAAGTGTGTTATTATGTCTTTCTATGAATTATATGTACATGGTAATCATTCCTTCCTACTCTGGATGGATAATGACAGTTTTGTTTTATTTATCTGAGAAAGATGGAGTTTGGGGTACAATGTAGTGGTTAAATAATTGCCAAGTCACCATAAAGACATTACTCCATCTAATGTGCACAATCGCACATTCAGTCAGCTGATGATACAAGCCAAGCAGAACTAATCAAAACATTGAAGGTGGATGCTTGCTGCTAGCATCTCTCCCGCATTTACCAGACAAGCTATTTACAAACCTAGAATGTGAGCTACTTAACTGTGAGTGAATTGAGTTTTGAAAGTAAAATGTAGGTAAAATTAAATAAAAGTGTTCACTTAGAAGAGCTGGGGAGTTGCAGGCTGGCTACAGATTAGATTTTCAGCAGTCGTATCATTCACCAGTGATGATATCTTCACTTTTAGGCTTTCACTGACCATCTGAAACCACGTATCCATTGTTTCATAGAAATGGATTTTATCACAAGATTTCCCAAAATCTTAGGAAACACAGCAGAAAATAAGCTCCAGCGATCATCTTCTCACCTCTTCAAAGGGATCAGCTGTCCTAAACCTTTCCTGAGGAAAGTTTATGCAGCCTGTTATCATTTGTCTAATACTGTAGCCCAAGACCCTGTGAGCGGCTGCAGATCTCTTCTGCTGATTCCTCCAAGCTGGCACTGGGGGTCATCCTGTTAGGTGACCTAATAGTTCAAGTGTACAAACATAAATGTTTTGTTCAGTGTGTTAAACTCACTAAATTAGATGGAGCATTATCAGGCTTAGTTAGATCTACTGACCTATTTACTTTTAGTGACAATCTGTTGCCTTTTCATTTGGAGCAGCAATCTACTGATCTCTTGGTTTTTTGCCATCAGGTGCCAACCAGGCTGCTGGATCACTTGTCCCTCCTCAGCAGGGGCAGAAATAGTCTGTGGAGTGAGATAAGACAGGGAGATCACTCCTCATTTACTGTCTTGGGCAAAACATATTTGACTTTGCAAAATAATTTGATTTATTAACAACTAATAACAGAGCAGGATAAAACCAAAACTAAGCCCACCGTTCACCTGTGCCCCCCTTTCCTACCCTACCATCTTCCCAGTCTCAACTTCATACACAATTCTTCTGCCTCTTTCTGCCCTTGAGTGGCACTGGAGGGTTGAGACTGGGGGTTGCCATCAGTTCAAAAATCATCTTCTTCCTTGCTGGCCCTTCTTTCTCATACTCTTCCCCTCCTCCAGCATGGGGGCCCTTCCATGGGATATAGTCTAATCACCAGTGGGATGCAGTCTTCCACCAGCTTCTCCAATACGGGTCCATCCCATGCTCTGCTGTCCTTCAAGAATCACTCCAGAATGTCTTTTCCACTGGATAGGATCTTTCAGTAATGGACTGCTCTAGTGTGTCATGTCCTAAAAATGGGATATGAATAAAGTAGTGCAAGATATAATGTGATTACTACAAGACCTGGATTCTGAAATATCCATGAAAATATCGACATTCTCTATACCAAACTCATTCAGTATCTTAAACCATGAATAGCAGAAAAGATTTTTTTATTGTGTGTGTGTACATCATGCACACTAAAATTACTGTTTTAAAATTGAATATTATGTGCTTATGTGATTAATTGTAGTGAATGGACTTAGAACCACTACCTAGTAGACTTAATTTCAGAATTTTCTAATTTCTGAGTGTTTGAAACAGAATTTAATATTCCTTTGTCTTGCTTTTTATCCAGAAATATCTATTTCTAGTAAAACCCTATATTTATGTATGCCTTTAATGCTAAAAGTTAGAAAAAGAGATTTATCTATTTGAAAAAAATGTCAAGAAAAATGGCTGTGGAATGGATATACAGCAATATTCCAATATCACCACATAGGTAGGCTTCATAAAGCTGCTAACAATTTGTGTATAAATCTTGACATTTGGTTTCATTATTTGTTTCTTTTTTATTTGTATTCCTCATTGGGCTCATAAATGTTCTCTAGTGTGTACTTTCATCAGCTATCTTTCTTACTAACTTGTAAAAGCTCATTTTGATTCTCCTAGACAAAGCATCTTCCTCTGATATCAGCCTTCTCATATCAGTAATTCTGTTTCCTTCCGTGAAAGGTCTGATGATCTGGCTGCCTGGTAGCTACCACGATTATCTGACACACACTATATCTGTACTGCTACTTCATTGCTTCCCACCATTAAACTGGAGGGGAAAGTGATGTCGGGAGACAGGAGGATGAGAGAATTATTTTGCATTAATAAAGCCCGCAGCCCTGACTGACTGATAAGGAACTAAGTGGTGATCGTGGAAGTACAGCTTCACTCTCTTGATGGATGGAAAAGCGAAGGTATGTCTAAAAGTCATCACAGGAACGGCAATGGGTCTTAATCGGGCATATCAGTACCTGATAAGTGAATGGCTTAGTGAAATGCTGAGTGAGGAACCTAAATTGTCAACATGTGCCTTGTTAATTTCACTGCATGGTGACAAGCAGTTCAGAAAGACCAGCACTGAAGATCCTGTTTATCTCTTCAGTTAGGATGTTGCTGTCTCCTTAAACAGAGACTAAGCTGAAAATAATAACTACATTTTAAACAAAAATGAATAACCCAAACATTGGCCACGTGAGAGGAAGAAGTGCAGGATTGTGGATGCTGAAAGCTTGGTTGCAGAGAGTTTTCCAGCTCTCTGCCAGTGTCCGTGCGAAAGCGAAGACTTTCGCACGGACGCTGGCTGAGAAACAGTTAGAGGTTTCTGTAAGCTAACTTCTTTATCTTGCAGGTGCAAGATGTGTTTTGCAATATTGTTATGGTTAACTGAAGAATTTTTTTAGAATGGGTGTTATTGAATCTAGCCAATCATTCTGGGAGGTGGATGGTCAAGGAGCCGATGACTTTATGCCATTCAAGTGAGCTAGGGGATATAAACCACTCTGTATATTAATAAATAATTCCGCTTTTCCTGAAATCTGCCTGCTTCGTTTCTCTCTGTCCCCGGTACAACAGCGATATCTGGATTCTAAAACAATTCTTCAGTTAACCATAACAATATTGCAAAATATCTCGCACCTGCAAGATAAAGAAGTTTGTTTACAGAAACCTCTAACTGTTTCTCACCAGCGTCCGTGCGAAAGTCTTCGCTTTCGCACGGACACTGGCAGAGAGCTGGAAAATCTCTCTGCAACCGAGCTTTCAGCATCCACACAGGATCCTACAGATTTCTGATAGGCAAGAGAAGACTTCTTGGATAACTGCTGCAAGGACAGACGTACCCTTTTTGTTTCTCATCACCTATAGCAAGATTAACTTTAGATAAGAACAGGAAACACTTGATGATAAAATACTAGTGTTGGAGGTTTTTTTTCCCTTCATATTACAACCAGAAATAAGCTTCACAAAATGGAAATTTTGACCACACTGGCTTGTGATCATGACTGAGGGTTTAGTATTCACACAGTCTGTACCTAAACTGGGAACATCAGGATTCTTTTCAGGCTCATGGGCATGTGTGTGAGTCTAGGCTGTGTCCTAAATTCAACCAGCTCAGCAAAGATGAAGACAAGTGCACATAGACTGCCACCAACCAGTGCTCCGGTTAGGTCCCCAAGCTAGAGACCCACACGCATGTGTGCCCTTCTGACTTCTGCCAGATACAATCACTGATGTGAATCCACCAATCCTCATGCTTTTATTCAGATTTAAAAGTTAAATAATTTTGGCTACATGAGTGAGCCAAAAATTTCTTCTGGTGGTATGTCACCTTTCTGTAGCTTAAATTTGTAACAGGAATTTAAAGCAATACCCACTATACTTTCTGATCTATTCCCCTGCAGACTTTACATTTACCATCTACTCAATTAATTTATGTTTCTTTAGAGATAGTACTAGGTGTTGCATTACTTAAAAGATGTCCTATAATGAATATTAAACTGGTAATTTTGGCTGTTTCTGCTGAAGGTCTTGGTGAAAGCAGACCAATTTTCACCAGGAAAGAACAGGAAGTCGTGAATAAGTATTTACCCAAGAATAATATCTAGAATGTAGAAGTTTTTAGGTGGGAAAAGCAAAGAAGGAATCCAGAATACATTGTCACAATAAATCTAGCATTCTCATCTGTTCCTGGTTTAGCATTTTCACTTGACAGATTAACAGAGATGTGTAGCATATGGATTGCTGTGCTATGAATTATTGCATGTGGTATTCAGGCCTAAACTACATAACTCTTTAAAAATGATCTGCAATGGAAAATTGTAAGTAAATTTTTCCTACTTGGATCAATGCTAGTATCAGTGACAGGAAAGTCAATTTAAGAATCAGCTAAACCCCAAATTCCTTGAAATTCATGACTATATGGCTAATTTTATTAATTTAAATATTCTATTTTCTCATTTCTGGTGTTCCTGGTTACAGATCACACCAAAACAAACAAACAGAAAAAAAACCTCCCAAAAAAACAACCAACCAAACAAAAAACCCTCAAAACCCCCTCGAAAGTTGCAGAAATCATCCCCCAGTCCCCCCAGTCCTTCAAGAAAGACTTTTCACATGCTGTTTATGGCTAAAACCGCAATGAAATGTATTTCAATTAGACACAGATGCATACTGACAACACTATGATGACAGTTCAATTACCATAATACATTCAACACAGAATGCACTTGCAAATTTGTGACTTTTTTTCTTAAATGACCCTACTGAGAGGTTCCATAATTTTTAGCAATGCTTACCCAAGGCCCTGAAGAGCTTTTGCTAGTGGTTTTAGACACAGTGAGTAAAATCCAGGCCTTGTGAAGTAAGTGCAACTTTAGCCATAGAGGGAGTGGGTCCAATCTCTGCATATTCAACTTACTGGATGTCTGATGAAAATACAATACAGAAGAGAGGAAACAGTCCAGGAGGTTCCTGGAGTGTGTGGAAGAAAACTTCCTGACACAGCTGTTGAGGCAGCCAACCAGGAAAGGCACTCACTGGACCTGCTTTGTGTGAACAGAGAAGGACTGTTGGGTGATGTGATTGTTGGAGGCCATTGGGTATAGAGGTTTTGCTTCTTGGAGAAGTAAGAAGAGGGATCAGCAGAAATGTCACCTTGGACTTCCAGTGTTTGAGCTGTTTAGAAGACTGATTAAGAGAGTTCCTTGGGAGGCAGTCATGAACGGCAAAGAAGTCTAGGAAGGCTGGACATTTTCCAAGAAGGAAATCCTAAAGGTGAAAGAGCCCCCTGTCCCCATGTGCCAAAAGACAAGATAGCAGGGAAGAATAACTTCTGGCTGAACAGATTTGTCTAGAATTCAGAGTAAAAAGGAGAGCAGGGTCAGGCAATTCAGGTTGTGAAGTTATTCAGAGAGTGCATCAAAAGTCCAAAGCCCAACTAGAACTTATCTGTACGGTGCTGCAAAAGACACTAAGAAATGTTTCTATAAATATATCTGCAACAAAAGGAGGGCTGAGGAGAATCTCCGCTCTTTTTTGGATGTGGGGGGAAGCATAATGACAAGGATAAGGAAAAGGCTGAGGTACTTAGTGGTTTCTTTGCCTCAGTCTTTAATAATACCAGCAATAAGGCCAGTTACTAAGACCAGTTTTTCTCTGGTTACCCAGCCCCCTGAGCTGGAAGACAGGAATGGGGAGCAGAATGATGCCATCATAATCCAAGGGGAAGTGTTCAGTGACCTGCTGCAACACTTAAGACACCCACAAGGCTGCACTGGAATGGATTGGATTCACCCAAGGGTGCTGAGGGTGCTGGCAGGAACTACAGGCCTGTCAGCCTGACCTTGTTGCTTGAGAAGGTCAGGAAAGATGGAGCAGACCATCTTGAGGGCCATCCCACAGCATGTGCAGAGCAACCAGGGGATCAGACCCAGAAAACAAGGTTTGGCAAAGTCAGGTCCTGTTTTTGACCGACCTTTTATGACAGTGTGACCCATCTAGTGGATGAGGGAAAGACTGGATGATGTCTACCTGGACTTCTGTAAAGCCTTTGGCACTGCCTCCTACGGTATTTTCCTGGAGAAACTGGCTGCCCATGGCTTGGACGGATGTTACCTCTGCTGGGTAAAAATCTGGCTGGATGGTAAAAATCAGGCCCAGAGAGTGCTGGTGAATGGAGTTGAATCCAGTGGGAAGCTGGTCACAAGTGGTGCTCCCCAGTGCTCAGTACTGGGTCCAGTCCTGTTTAATGTCTTTACTAATGATCTGGACAAGGGGATTGAGTGTACCCTCAGTCAGCTTGCAGGCAACACCAACTTGGGTGGGAGTGTTGATCTGCTGGAGGGAAGGAAGGCTCTGCAGAAGGGTCTGGACAGGCTGGATAGCTGGGCCAAGGCCAATTGTATGAGGTGCAGCAAGGCCAAGTGCTACAGGCTGGAGGCAGAGTGGCTGGAAAGCTGCTCAGTGGAAAAGGACTTGGTGTTGCTGGTCAACAACTGGCTGAACATGAGCCAGCGTGTGCCCAGGGGACCAAGAAGGCCAATGGCATCCTGGCCTGTAGTAGAAATAGTGTGGCCAGCAGGAACAGGGCAGTGATTGAGGCACTGAAGCCATATTCAGTTTTGGTCTCCTCAAGAAAGACACTGAGGTGCTGAGGCACGCCCACTTGATGATCTGGAAGGACCTCTCCAACCTGTATAATTCTATGATTCTATATTCTGATTCTCTTTCCTCAACAGACCATAAAGAGAGATGTTATGAGTTCATGGGATTGTCAAGGAATGTTCCTGACACAATCCAGAGAGTCCTTCACACTGGATTACCAGTGCTGTGGTCTTGTGTACTGTATCATACTCTCTTTAATGACTAAGAAAAAAGATTAAGTTAAATCTTTCTTTGAACTCTCAGGGGAGTCTTGTCTTTCAGCATTACCCTTTCATTTTACTAATTTCTGAATTTCATTTCACTATGTTTATTTTACCTCAAAAGTAATAAAACTGTTGCATCAGAGCTGTGTTACAAGAATTTTTCAAGCAAAGTCTATATTTAAAATGAAGTATCCGTAATTCAGTTAAAGAGAATGAATTTCACAGTTTTGAAAAAAATCAATTTTTTATATAACTCATGACCCTGAAGGCAATTACTGTAATCAGATGTACTTGTAACAGATATGGTTTTATACCTAAACTCTGCTGAATAAAATAATTTAATAGTAGTAATAATAATAAAAAAAAAAGTAATAATAATAGCTATGAAAAAATAAAAACTGTCTCATGTACACCAGTGGGGTTTTTTAACCCCCAAAAATGAGACTGAAAATACTATTACATTGATGCATACTGTATTTTAAAACCAGTTTAAATATCAGGGCAGATCTTAGGGTATATGTTGCTGGCCTGCGTAATTTTTTACATGATACTTTCACATTGGCTTATTTTGAGACATAGGGTCTATAAAACTTCATTCACGTGTGGCATCTGTCTATTGAGAAAATGCATGTAGACTGCTTTTACAAAGCCTTAGGTAAATTAATACTTATATCCAAGTTAAGGTGAGTCTGTTACATGAATGAGAATTGTGTAAATAGCAAAAAACCATGTATTGTTAAGTTCACATTCTAATAATCCTGGAGTTTTATTAATTTGGTACTTTCTCATGAACATTTAAGTTTAGCATACGCTTCTTAAACATAATATCTTTCTGAAAAAATTGCTTTTTTGGAGTATGCAACAATAACAAATAGAATTAACTCAAGTCAACACTGGTTATTTGAAGTGCTTCTTGAAGTGCAGTACCACATGCCACTATTGTGTTCACCTATTGTATCTGAAGTGTGCTACAGACTTTGGAAATCACATTGCCTCAACCACACAAAGCATTTACTCTTCCTTCCTGCAAAACAACTCAAGTCACTTCTTTAATCGTGTGTTTCTTTCTTAAGGAAGGGAAATTTGGTATTTTCCTCACCACTGCTGATACTTGCCATCAATAAAAACAATGTTGCCTAGCTTTCTAGAAATTCTTTTCACAGGCTTCATTGCTCTCCTCTGGATAGACATGTTGCCCATTTCTGACAACAACAGATGCGGTGCTTTCAAACTCTACAGAAAGTAATGGTGCCTGACATTTCTACGGTGAAAATCTGTCTATGGTTTTAGTGCTAATGGAAACAGACTTTTATTCGTCTTGAAAATCCAAAGCCAGAATGTAAATGGCTAAGTAGTAAACGGAACAGATTCTTTTTTAATCCCAGAAAATAAAGAAACCCTGTTATTGTAAAGTTATGGAAGTTTTGAAACAACCCAACACTTTCTATCCAGAGCTCGTTTTCTTTAGTACCTATTAGATAACATTTATAGTGAACAACGACCAATATTTATACTTTATACATAAGGGAATTTGACAAGTTTGCATGACATCAGCAGCAAGTATTTACAAATGAGAACAAACCTCAGCCAGATTGGCTATAGTGATTCACAGAACCATTTTGAGTTAGGATGGTGTGTTCAGATGGCTTATACTAAATGAAAATCTCAGTTACTTTGAATTAGTCCTATAGAAGTTCTGAAGTAGATTCGCTACTTAGTGAGAGACTTGATAAATAATATTTTGTTTCTTTTCACAGGAGCTAAGGATCCAGTGTAAAGAATTCTCTATGATCCAAAACAGAAAAAGAAATTTTAAAATATTTTAGAGGATAATTTGAAGGGCAGGAAGTTTTCATAATGGGTGGTTTCCTAACAATGGTAAATAAACAGGCTTAGCATCTGGGAAGTGGTATTTCTTGGATAATAAGTACTGAACAGTGATCCTCGGATATCATCTGATTCCTGTAACAGCATAGTTTCAGTGCATAGAATAGCTTCTTTTGAATTCTTGCTTCAGGCCTGAAAATCTGTGATATTCTGTGTTTGGCTACCATCATATTTACATCAGACTGAAAGAGGTCGCTGAAGGAGTGCTGTTACTCATGGTACTAAAGCCTTAACACCCCAACACATGTATCCATTCAGATGCATCTGTGTAATGCATGTGCAACTGAACATGTTGGGATTCACCCACATGTGATGTTAACTGGGTACTTCACACTTTGTCAGACAGTGACCTACGTCCTTGAAAGTCATTGAAGGTCAAAACTTCAGGCCGACCACAAAGTCTCGAGTTCGGGGAGATACTAGATTTTTCACGATGCACTCAGGATTATGCCACTGAGGTTTTGCCCATCGTTGTCAGCTTTGTTGTACCGGCTCTTGGAGAAAAGTGGTTCTGCAGAGGCCAGTTCTCAGGAACAAGAAACTTTTGATGTTACAAAGAAATCAGGCCAATTTCAAGGAGTCTTTCAAATAAAATGTTTTAGGCTCCTTAGTTCAGTGAAATACTTTAATGTGGGCAAAGCAATCTGAAACAATTCTCAATGGGGTTGGAAGACATAAAATCTAATTGAAACAGCCCCATGAAACATACTAATTTACAAAAACTGCATGATCCATCAGAAAATTGTTCTGATGGAAAAAAATCTGTGTGGGTTTCTTTGAAACTTTACTTCAGGTAATGTGCAAGATATTTCCTTCCAGCTTTTGGCCTCTTAAGAAACCACATATTGATGTCTTAAATCAGAATGCCACTGATATCAGGGCAGTAGTTAGGTACCATCAGCAGCTGTTCAGAGATATGACTATACAGTCATTAAAGAGGCAGGTTCTGAACTGATTTCTTTTTATTTGTGCTCTCACATGAGCTCATTAGGTATTCTTCATTTGAAAGATAGGAGTCAAACTTCTTATTTTAATTTTTTTTCACTTAAGTTTTCTGTGATTTTGTTTCACTTAGCCTGTTTCCTCCTGGCCTCTATGGGAACAAGAGTCTCTTACGGTCATCTCAAAACATTGAGTCCATGATCATCGAAGTCTCCTTGGCCTGTGGAATGACTCTTTTAAAATCTGTGTCTCTGCCTGATTTGGAGTAATTTTAGAAGACCATAGTCCATCTGTCTAGATACAGAAAAGAATTACCCTAGCTATAAAACCAGATGCTGAGCCTCTCTGTGCCTTTACATTCCCCATTCGCCTGACTGTAGAAATCAATTTTTACTGGTAACCTTGACTATGTCAACAAAGCAAAGAGTTAATCTGTTAAGTAACTTCTCATACCGATGTGCACACACACAGAGTATGCAGCAGAAGAAGAGCAGGGAAGTTACACACACAGAAAGTCATCAAACTCCTGAACACCATCATTAATGCAGAATTTTTCACTCACAGAAGTTTTGGTTTTGATCTGAGTTTCAACGGCCATTTTGGGTCACAGTTTTTTAAGCCTTACCAGATTGTATGCGGCAGTTTATTGGTTTCCACTGACTTGGAAAGTTTACATTTGAGAGTTTTACAACATACTTTTTTTTTTTTGTTTTGTTGTTGTTTTTTTATTATTATTTTTATAATGTTCTGATGACATTTCAGCAAGAAATTTCATCCTTCAGTTTTCTGTTGTCATCTGAGCACAGAACTCTTCAAAGTTAGCAACCATCAGCTGAGCCTAGTTACTTAAGAGCTCACCAGGAACAGTGACTCAGAAGGTGTCAAGTTCTTGCTATAAAATGAACACTCAAAACTGAATTAAAGGTTAAAACTAGACAAGAACTTACCAGAGAAAATGGGATATATATATTAACACATACGTATTCCAAAATGGTCACATCACTTTTGTTCAGCTTGGATCAGTGGAAGTCATAACATCAATCCAAACACATTTTGTGTGAAAAGAACATTTTCTCCAAAATCAGACAATATTTTCTTTTGAATGAAATGACATTAACTGGTCCCAGAGTCATGTGAGTACTAAACATTCAAGCATTTCTCTACTTTAAGAGGAAGAGAAAGACAATCAAGGTCTTTACTCTGGCAAAGCCCTGCAAAATGTAATGACTAGGAGTTAAAACAACTTTAGTGAAAGTAGAAATACAGCAGTACTTTTTTAACAATAAGGTAATTTATGATATAGATTACTGTCACGATCCGCTAATACTAGCAGGGGTCGTGATGGTTTGTTTACCTGATCTCAGAGTGCAAAAGAAACACAAACGGGGAAAGTTTTTTGCTTCAATCAAAACAATGCACCTTTATTGAGTGCCAACAGCATGATTGTGGGATAGAAGAGAGGGAGAGATATGGGGAAAGGAGAAAAGGGAGAGAGACGGGGGGAGGAGGGGTTAATAGCTACCAACGGCGAGTCGGGATCCTCACGGTCCATCTTCTTTCCATGGGGAGATCTAGAGGTTCCGGGAGAAGATCTCGAAATGGGGTCTCTTCAGAAAGTCCTTTTATAGTCCTTTTGGAGGCGAGGGGCAAAGGGCCAAGAAGGTGGGGGAACGAAACCCATTGTTTCGGGGTAACTTGGGAAAGGCAACTAGCCAAGAAGGTAGGGGAGTAAGACTCATTGTTTAGGGTATCAGTGCAGGGTCTGGGCACAGAACATTCCTTCTCGCTCCAGTGCAGTCCTTCCCGCCTGGGCAGCAAGGAACAGCACCAGAGCAACCTGTTCAGTGTGCACACCTGCAGGCACTTGGCAGACCTCCCACCTCGCACTGGCTAGGGCTCCTGTGTCCTTTCCCCCTTTGAGGTTTTTAGGGTCTTTCAGTCTTTGTCCTCGTCGATGATCGTGAGGCAGATGAGGGATCCACAGACCGTCTCTTACCGTTACCAAGAGAAATAGGAATTTTTTTAAGGAAGATTTTGTTCCTTTCCAATCAGGATTTAATATCAACCTCTGGAAGAACCCTCACTCAAGCACAGGAATACAGAAAGCATCCTGTGCTTGATTCGGGAGCAAAACCAGGAGTATCTAGTGCCATCTGAGATGCTCTAGGAGATGTGGTCTGGTTTCCAGATGCTGTGCAAGTACAGGTCTCTCTTTAGAGCAGCGTCACAGCTGCTTCTCCTGGATGTGTGTCTCGTAGCCTGTGGCATCTAAACTGGCACTAGGTGTTTATGTGTGAGCAACTTGTACAATAGGAAATGGTGATGATCTGCCAATAGTTGGCCTTCTTGCATTATTTCTTACCATTTTCAGATGAAAATGAAACCAGGTTGCCTTTAATTTTTCTGTTCTGTAGTATCAAACTTGTGAATCCATGAAGAGAATCCAGTAATCTTATTCCTGGGAATTTGCAACAAGGTGTATGAGCTTGCTTTCTCTGAAACATTCTTAATGGTTTTATTCTGTGCTGCCTCATTACAAAGGTAAATTTTAAAAGAATATGCATTGTGAAATTGTTTGAATTTAGACTTCATTTTTGTGTTCCAGGACAGTTCAAAAATCCTTAACTAACTAGCTATCTAATGACATAACTGACTAAAGATCAAGCAATGGACACACTATTTTCCTGTTGCATTTCTTATCTGGATTTTTTTATTCATTTCTGAGTAATGCCATCCAGCCAGGAGAGCTCTATGAAAATATAAGTGTAAATGCTACACAGTGCGGGTCAGGGATAAAAAGAGAAGCAGTGGATTCAAGGCTTTTGGGCTATAATGTGCTGCTTTCTAGATAATGGTCTCTCTTGGTGTTATAAAGAAAAGCAAACATATCATTAAGAAAGAGCTCTATAAAAATTGCCTGTCAAATATCTTAAGCTTCATTAGTTTAGATTAATGACTTACTTGATCTACATGACAATAGGTGAAGCAAATCTTTGTTTATTTATTGACAATTCAATGTAACTGTGACATGCATAAACAGGCTTCCTCCTGATTAGTTCCATGTTTTAAAGTAACTTTGTGTTATAAAACTTGTTAACTACAGTATCATTTTATTGAACTGTGCTCTGTGAATGATGTGATCTACATTGAAAGGCGTCAATATTGCAGCCATTCCTGGCAGGCATTGGAGCATTATGTACACAGATTGGAGTAGATATCTCATTGTACAAATCCACGGACCCAGAAAATGTCCAGTTATTGAGACTGCACTGAAAGGACAATGTTTTATTCATAGGATCTGTGATGCAAGGTCAGAGAATGAAACCTGAACTAAGTGTAAGGTTCAGATTAGTTTCACGATTTTGCAGAAGACCTCCCTGAAAGTTAGGTCTCTGAAAGCACCAGTCCTTTCCCAAAGATCCATGGCAAGTGTTTGTAGCACACAGCATAGCATTCATATGAATAAATTGTTGGGAAGTGTGAAGATCCTCTAAGGCTCTGCAAGAGGGAGACAGAGTGGCAGAAAGTAAGTTATACAAGCCTTTTATAACAGAACAACTTTTCCAGAAAATGCTTGTGGAGTAACGGTAGAAGGATGTTGAATTTTGTCCTGTGTTTTCGTTTGTATGAAATAATTTATATTTTGTTTCATTTACAGTTTGGAAGCTGTAACCCCATAGTGCCATTGACACCCTGTGGCTCTCCCTTATTCATGCTCCTGAAAGCACACAGCTGAAAGTGAGTTTCTTTAGCAGTAGCTATTTTAGGCAGAACAGGTCATGTTGTCTCTTACTATGCCACTTTCATGCTTTCAATTATATAGATCTGTTTTCACTGACTTGTAAATTTGACAACTTGTTTGGGCTGATATTTTATAGATTCAATGTTGACTTCAGGTTGCAACTTTTGGAAAAAGCACACCAAAACCTTTCAAATGAGCTGACATATGGATCAAGGTCAAGGCAAAGAAGAGGTCAAAGGAGGGAGGAATGGGAAAAAAAAGGCTTTGCCCAATTTGCACATGGCTGGGTGAACACAAGTGTCCTGAGTCTCACTACTGTTCTGCTGCTGGTAAAAGTGACAAAGTAATGGCAAACTGTTATCTCAGGGTTCCACAGCTGACCTGCAAGAACGACTTTGCTGCTATCTGGTCCCTGCTAAAATCTCCAAAGTTTTTCTCCACCTCTGTTGCTTGTTGCCACAGGAAAGAATTTCCTCTATTTTCTTCTTTCAAAAACACTCAAGAGGTCACATGTGAAAACACATGAGAAAAGCTAATAGGGTAAGAATATTAAAACAATTTTTTCTCTAAATTGTGAAGGAAATGTCTTCAGTAAAATATGTGGATCCAACAGTTAATCAAATTATAAAAGGAGCATTCACTAAGATGATGCTATTGGAGAAAAATACCCTCCAAATTAATTCCTTGTGTCAACATTTATTGCAGAAGAGGCCAAAGAGATTCCTACTCCAGAGCTACACTTTACCAGAGCATAAGCCCACAGGACTGCTTCCGTCAGGAATTCTTAAGCAACTGAAATAAACAACTACTGAACTATTATCTGTGAATAATAGTCTGTCATTTAAACGACTTGTTTTACCTGAAGAATGGAAAGTGGCAAATATGACACCAAAATTTTTAAAGATTTTCTAGATTAACTCAGACAACTACAAACCAATAAATTATATTTATGTAAGAGCAAATCTGTAGCAATATTCCATTTCACAGACTGAGTAATAAAAGGGAAAAACATGATATACTAGGAAAAAGCCAATCTAGCCTTTGCAAGGAGAAGTCATGACTCATGTATCAGTCATCTTCAGAGGAGCCACTGAGCATATGGTTCAGGTGAAAGTATAAGAAACAGATGGTAGGAGTGGGTAGCTGGTTTTCAGAAAGAAAGGAGCTCAAACATTTTCTACATGTGAAAAATGTGCCATTCGACATATTCATAAATGGATATAGCTTGAATGATAAGGAGAGAAAACTCTGAAAATGATCCAGAATTATTTGGGATAATCTAAAGCTGATTGTGAGAAGCTGTCAAGGAACTCAAACTTACAAGCAGATGATAAACAGTTAGATGAAATTATATGTTAAGAAGTGGAATGTGAAGCCTAGGAAAAGAAATAACCTACAAGCATTAGTATAGGATGGCCATCAGTTTAATTGCTACCATTCTGGAAACAGATTTTGTAGCTGCAAACTGTTCTTCAAAACAACAGCTTAGCATTCAGCAGCGTCTATAAATATAACTAGAATCTGAAGAATAATTAGGAAAATAATTAGGAGCATAACAGAATACATAATCATGTCCCAGTGTATATTAATCATCTATTAATATTTCAAGATTTCATTATTCTAAATTTAAGAACACTGGGGTCCTAGGAATGCCCAAGCAAAAGAAAAAAATATAATAGGATTACCAAGGATCCAGACAAAGTCAACAAAAATAAGCAGAGATGTGGATTGTCTTTCGCATAGCTAGAAAGCAAATAAAAATAAAAATAATTTAGAAAAATAGGTTACAGCCCAAGTGAGATTTGTAGAATGGAGATGATCAATAGCAAACAACTGACAGTGCAAGTAATACCACCAAACGAAATTATCAGAGTGGACTTCAAAAAACACAAAAGCTATACTTTTCATGCACAAAAGGTACGGTTTTTAAAACAAGTTTAGAAGGGGACCTGAGAAATTCAGGCAGGCTAGATCCACTGCTGGCCACCATGCATGACGAGCTGTAACCTCCAGGGTAAGTCAGTCAGTTCTTGCTGGAGGCTGGCTCACTGTACTCATTGCTCAAAGGAGATGTGAGTCTGGGCTCATGCCTTCTGCCTACATTTACATTCAACAGTCAGACATGAGAAAACTGGAAAATTAAGGTTCTCTGTGCAACTTTTATTAAAAATTTCTTTTTGAATAAGTATTGTGACATAAGTATTTATTACTATTTATTAATATGGTTTTGCTCTTTTCATCTCCTGCAATGCTCTCCCATTCCCTATATAAGTCCAGAAACAGATTGGGAATGGAGCAATGCTGTGTACGAAGGCGGCCCTGGAAGAATATATTTTCACCAGTAGCAGTTGTCTGGTGACTGTCACGGGGAACTGCAAGAAAACAGCAGATCAAATGAAGTCAAAATCCCTTGAATACAGCCTGGAGAACCCTCTCCTACTGTACCTCAGCTTGTGTGCCAAGGATGTCTTGCAGGCGGATATCCACAAACCTCCTGCCTTTGAAGTGCATATCATCAGCATAGTAATTTTAGCCAACCTATGGGTGTAAGCTGGAGGCATGTTTTCCATACTCTGCTCCCTCTTCGGGATCTCAGACTCCTTTCTTAAAGATGGACTTAACTCCAGTCACTTTGGTGGAATTCAGGATCACAATCAAGAGGACAAATATCCATAAAACATCAGAAAGTCACATCAAATTGGAGTTTTTACAGCTCATCACTAATTTTTACTACGGTACAAGGGAATCTGATTAAGGAAAGTACTAGGAACTTGCAATTTCAGCTAAAGTCAATAAGACTATGTAAGCTGCTATATGGTGTTAAGTGCTGTGAGATGTCTGATCTTCCTGCGTCTCAAATTCTGCTTGCTAATCACTGGAAAGATTTGTTTTCACATATGTGTTAACCATTCTGGCTATTGCATAATAGTCATGCCACTCTTCAGCTCATAAAAGTGCTGTGAAAATAATTAATTAATATGTGTATGTCACTCAGTTGTGGATATAATGTGTCACTGAAAAGAAAAATGTGTTCTTCTGTCTTTAAATCTACATTTTTGCAACAAATATGGCCAGATGTTGCAGAATGAAAGGGAAAAACAAACCCAGAATATTGACTAAATTATTCTTAAGACCATTTTGCATGTTGAATGAGGTAGGTGATATGTAAGAATTTATTTTGTAATTGAAAACAATAATAAAAGACAATAATGAAAATACGTGCACAAAACCATACAATAGCAATCCTAATTTTGACATTTCCTAGCTACCGAGAGGTTGCATTGAAAGCCTACTTTTTGAATGTGTGATTTGTGTGTAATATAAACCATGAGCTTTATATCAGCACTGATTGTTAGAAACTTTTTATATATATCCATCCGACACTTTCAGTGTAACATTTTTATATAAATTGAAAATAAACGTATTCTCAGGCAATTTTAGGAACATTCACATTTTATGGTTTAGCCTGTCCGGAGTAGTGCTAGATTTCTGCATAATAGTGTCATCACATTCAGAGGAAATAGAGAGTTCAATGGTGGAGGAGTTATTGCAGATCAGTGAAAACAGAAAGATTGGTTTTCCCCATCATATAAGATCTATATTTAGCAAAGTGTGACCATGCCATCACACCATACAGAAAAAGTGATAAAAGCAAGGCTGTACAATCAGACTACACTTCTTGAAAATAATTCACTTTCTATTATACCAAAGTGGTGAGAATAATGTTGTCTAGGAATTTTTAATATTTCTAGACTATACTTCCATTGCCGGTGTCACGGGCAGCAGGAGCATATACTCTGTTTCAACAAGTAGAGTCTGAATAATGTTATTTGTAATTTGAAAAAAAATTACAGGTACTAAAACAATCACAATAACCCAGAGTGCAACCACAAAATCTGCTTACAATTCACCATTCTCCTCAAGAAATTTGCTTTCTTCTATGCCATCACAGAAGATTCTATGTTTCAAGAAGAAGAGGTTAGGACGGCTCCAGCTCCAAGATGCAATGAGAAGAGTGGTCATCTGCTGCCTTTACTGATTTTATATGATGTTGGCCTGAAGGAAATTGTGTTCTCAACACTTCTTCAGTTTCTTAGGCAGCATAAAAAATTAAAATCCATATTCTTCTGTCCTTCAGATAGCACTCCTAGAGGAAAGTGGTTTATCCCTGTAGGAGACTGTTAATGAGCTTGATGCAGCGGTGAACATTAATTTTTATGTATTATGTGTATTTTTTCCCTTAAATTAATAGCTGCAATCTATTCTTTCTTTCTCTAGTCATCTTTTATCTGGTACCTAGCTACTTGGTATCACAAACATCTGGAAGATAAATGTTCAGAGCATGAAACTACTTTCGTCCTCTATCCATGCTGAAGATCATACATCCAGATTAATGTTAACATAATACCTGTATGTAGAGTCAAGGAAGCAATCAGAAGGAACCGCTTTCAAGTCAGGAACAGATATACGCAATTTTCCTTGAAATTTGTGTATGGTGAAGGGCTTCAGCTGTGCAGGCTGTGCACAGGGCTTTGGTCCCTATTACTGCCCAAATGTGATATGCTGTGCTGTTTGCCTTATAGCCGTCCTCTGAGGAAACATCTAAACCAAGTCCCTTCACTGAGCTGTTGGTATTGTTTTCAGCAGGTACCAGCACCAGCAGGAAGGCACAGAGCTTCCTACATGGCAGGGGCACAGCATCTCTTTTCAGAGGAAAACAGCCTTTTCTAGCTCCAGCAGCTACAAATTTGCTGATCTCAGAAGCAGTAAGGTTTATATCCCTTTCTAACTTAAAACAAATCCTGTTTAACTGAATTTAAAGCACACTTACTGCCAGTATAAATCCATGATCCTTTTCAAATCCTACTAAATCACTGGTCTCAGTGATTTCTCTGGCAAGGAAAAAACCAATGGAAGCACGGTGCAGATTGGGATTTGAGTCCTGCCTGTGAAAGAATAGTCTCATGGACCAGGCAATCAAGACAGGAGTGCATTAAAAGGTCCAGATCCTCTCTCTGTCTGGTTTGGGAATGTTTCCATTCCACAGGGGAAGAGATTGAGATACAGCTAGATGTCTAAGACTTACCTGTTGAGATGTCTGTAGACAGATATTTTGCTCTCTGTGGCCCAATTCTAGACAAATAAAACATTTTTCCTTCAACTTGATAACCCCATATGACAGGATGTCCATGAATACCTTTTACTCTAAAGGGACGTGAAGGTTGGAAGGCTCAGCCATATAGAGATGTACGCGCACAGGGGAATGTTTTAAGGCCAGCTGCTCACCTGTTAAAGTCAGCATGGCATCAATGACTTCAAGAAAACAATGCCAATTTGCAAAAGCTAAGGGTTCAATATTTAGTGCTGTATTGAAATCAAGGGGATTTTTCCCCCCAAAACTCAGGTGTCTAAGTCAGCTATAGAACTAGGAAAAAGGAAAATCTTCCTCTTAAAGGGTGACTCTGAATCTAAACCTGACCTTGCTGTGTCAAACTTCTGCCTAATGGATCCTGTTCCTGTCCCTTTGTCAGATCTCAGGTGATCTACTCATCTGTGTGAGATATAACAGGCACCTAAAGCCAAGGGCACTGATTTATCCCATAAGGAAGGTTTTTGCGTGGAAATCATGCTACAGCATCTCTTTGGTCAACAAAGATGAAAATACACATCAGCCAAAGAGACACTCAATCTCATAGCCTCTAATCACATGAATAATTATGCTGGAACCTGCAGAGTTCTGTAAAATGACCTACTGGATAAACACCATTATGTTTAATAAAATATATACAACAGTTTTTTTCCCATTGAGAAAGAACAATAGAATACACCTAACTCATTTCAGTTTTAAATAAAAGAATGACTCAGAAGACACAGACTGATTAGCAAACAGGAAATGGAGGGAGACCTCTGAGTTGTAACTTTGAGACAATATTCTACTGTTAATCTCTTCGAAAAATAATGGATACAGACTTTAATATTAACCTGTCATTGCACTGTGAAAGGGTCTAGAGAGCACAGTAAGCAGTATCAATGAAATTAATCTAATGACATTTTATTGTTGCCACAGACTAGAAATCCAGAGATTAGGCTGACAAAAGGAAAATATTTTAGAATTTCCTACTAAATTATGCAGTTGAAACAATTTTATAGATTATATTATAAGGTAAAAAAATGTGCATTTTCAAATTTAAAAGCTCAGTTTTCATAAGAGCTCTGTTTAGCTTGGTTCCACGATCCTGCCTTGCTGCAAGAATAAATTTCAGCAGTGCTCTTGTCAAACAGGATGCTCAGTACTTTTCACTGTGTTGTTAAAACTCCCTGCTGCTACAACACAGACTTGTAAGAAATGTAAGTTAGAACTCAATCCAAAGCTTTTAAACCCTACATTAGCTTAAGTATATCTTTATTAAAATACCACATTTTTTTTATAAAACAACAATTAGTGGTCTAATGTAATTTAAATTGCTGCCTCCAAATAAGATGCTAAAAGAAAAAATATATTGTTCCATTGAGATAGTGAATAAAAACAAATCTCAAAATAAGAACAAATTGAGGTATTATCCCATGAGAAAGAGCCTTCTGAATCGATCTATTATTTCGCAGCTTGAAATGTGCTACTATTGTGCTTCCACTTGATTATGAGTCTTGTTATCACTTCCTCCAGTTGATCCAAATTGAGTGCTTCTGACATTTGCAAAGTTACTCGCATATTCCACTGCACAGCAGGGAAAACCTTGTTAATGAAGAAATAACAAGAAAAAGAAGTGAATAAATATTTAGTTGATGGTAAAGATTTACATTTGCTGGTATTTAAATGCTGAAAATAAAAAAACACAACTCAAGCCAGAGTAACATGGTTGTTCATGTTCTCTAAAAAGGGGTGCTAGTGGTATTTTTCTCTGTGCCACAGGGCACTTTCATTTCCTGATTCTATTATACACTAAGTGGCCACCTGAACCTGCCAATGAACTTGTTCTGTTGTGTTTTTCTATTTTTAATCCAAAAGGAGTAAACACATTTCTCATCAGATGTGTCACACACTGCTCTACATTGGTGAGATTTATGAAGGTGTCACTGAGTTATTACAGAGCCATTCATTTATAAATAGGTGTCCATTCTTCAGGAAATCATAAATGATAGGAGTATTGCCACCATTTCACTAAATCTGTATTGTAAGAAGGATGCCCATTAGTGATTTTTTTTGACTGCACTACACAGGTGTAATTTGTTTTTTATCCCTCCCACATTACTTCAAGGTTTTTTCTCTACTTTATGATTGTGTTTGACCAGATTCCTGCACTGCATAGTCAACATTAGTGGAGCAAGGGACATAACAACGATTTCAATAGTCATTTATATATAAAAAGTAACGCTTGTAAAATTTGCTCTTTAACCAGGCAGGCTTACAGACTCTGAGTCAGCTCTCCGTTTTGTGTATATATTTTTTACGGTCTTTAGAAGTTGATGTAGAGGTAGACTTAGCAGGTGCTCTTCTTAAAACACCTACCACAGTTGCTGAGGAATGGATATGAATGCCACTGTAGCCATATGACAACGACATCTCTTACAATCTCCTGTCAAGGAGAATCTTTAATACATCATTAGTGCCATTTTAAAGTAACTTGAGAGAAAAACTTCTTTTGCCAGTCATAAGGAAACCTTGTCTGATAGGAGAATTGCTCCAGAGAGATGAGAATCAAAGGCAAACTGGAGAGAATCATATAGATGTATTCAAGAGTTCTGAAAAAGAATAAAAAAAAGAGAAAGAAAAAACCAAAGTATCAACATCCTCTAAATTTACAGTTCTTTTAAGTTTCACATGCAATATTAAGTCAATGTAATTAGGTTGCATTAAAAAAGACTGGAGCATATTTCCTGGCTTATTAATCTTTCTTTAACGTTCATGTAGCACATTATACATCCTGTCAGATTTTTCACTATTCTAATATTTCAAATATTATTTTTACAATCACCAGCACCAAAACCCAGAAGAAAAACATTTGCTTGGTGTGTTCAATATCACTAGATTTTGAATATGTCACTTAACCATCTCAGCTAAAATGAAGAGTCACTTTCCATGCTGTAGATTTTTTTTGGTTTTGGTTTGGCTTTTTTTTCCTGTTTTAAGGTTTTTTTAAATTGTTCGTGTGTGTGCGTGTGCTTCATTTGCTGTGAATGAGTCAGGGAAAAATCCAGAAAAAACCCAAAACCACTTACCTTTGCAGATGTCATCTAATTTCCATTTAAAAATAGAATAATGGGATGGTTTGAAGGCTTTGAACTCTTCAAATTTGATTTTCATTTGATATAGGGGAGTAACAAAGCTATGTTTTAGCAACTGATGTCTGTCATTCTCTTCCATGTCCTCAGCAAAGTTATGATTTTGTTCTGACAGCAGGAGCTTTGTGCCACTTTTGAAGTCCCCTTTCACGCATATAGAACATTGTGTTAGAAAAACAAATGTCTTCACTCTGGTATCAACTTTAACAGCCAAGAAATAACATGAAAAATCCATGTACAGACTCCAAACAGCAAATGGGATTGATTGACGTGTGTTAAAATAGATCCCTTTCTGCACTTTAGCTGATTTCCATGTCCAATCTTCGAAGACTAAGAATTACCCAGGAGTGTAAAGTCTGCCTGGGCTCCAAAAGGAGCATTGCGCCTGCATGAGTGGTATGTTACACGAGAACTTTCTACTCACCTTCGCAAGGGACTGCCCTTAGATACAGAAGGATTCTTGCTACTTATGCTGAGCTGTGCTTAAAAAACATTGCAAAAAATATGTGTTGGCAAATATCTTTCAAAACCACAAAAATGCTCTGTGGATCTTCTATAAGCATATGGGGGGGACAGAGGCCCCAGAGACTCTCTAATAGCACAACTGTTTGCCCAAAAACCTAATGCAGCCAAATAGATTTCATGAAAGGCAAGAGGAGAATTTTCTTCTGATTCATCCACACTCCATCATGAAGCCATGCTCCTCTCCACATCTTCCCACTGCTCCTGTTCATTGCAGAAGGCGTAGGTCTCTTTTTTGCTACTGCAGTGCTGTGTCCCTATGTCACCAGTTCTCTGCTTCTCTCTATCTCCATCTTCACATTTAGGTGTATATACACATTTTTATTCTTCTCCCTTTTGTGCATTTTTGTTTATACTGATCACTAATAAAGCAGTTCCTCAGATTTATGCATGAAAATATTACCTTTTCTTTGCTCATGTCCCTCTTAAAACACCCATCTCCAGCCCTATCTAGCAGAGCTGTTATTCATCCACTAAAAAACCAAATCAGACAATTTCAGTGGAAATGTGCAGTCACATTTCAGCTGTTGGTCAGGATCAAAGAGAGAAATCCTACTACACTTGTTTCTCTTTTTCTGTCTTTTTTACTCTACTTGGAAGACAAGAAGGTAAAGCTCCAATAAGTACACCAGAGAAAAAGAACCCAAACAAACCCACAAAGATTCCTAAGCATCACTGCATTAAAAGAGTAAGCCAGCAGTACCTTTAGCTTGAATCCAGTTTCCCTTAATTGTTTCATGTTGTAGCAGGGAATAGGTTTTAATAATGCCTAGATCTACTACTTGCTTTTCCAGCTGAACATACACCAAGCTCCTCGGGGCAAAGACAAGTTTCTTGTTCTGTATAGATCTGCTCAATAAGTAAATAATAAATGGTTTGACTCAGGGGCATTAACGGCAATCAATTTTACCCTATTTTTAATGTGAAGATATCAGCTATGTTGTGATACTGAGCTAGATATGGGCAAATGTCAGTCTCTTATTAGTAACATCTGATAGATTAGACATTGCTCAAAACATATCTATGGAAAAGGAGACCTAGTTTTTTTTTTTTTTGTTTTGTTTTGTTTTTCGTTTTTTTTTTTTTTTTTTGTAGAGTATATGGCATATCTGAATCTTGGTCTGTCCTGCAATTCGGTAACTGGAACCTGAGGTACCACCCACTGCAAAGGGGGTTACTTTCACTCATTATTATTTCTTCTCTCACCTGTACCTAGCAGTAGTTTGCATCTAGTAAGGGGATGGTGATAAGAGGTTTTGCATTTGAATTTTCCCTCTTGACCTTTAAACTTCTTAGAAAAACAAATGACTTCCTTTTCTTTTATGGAATAACACCTTTCTAACTGACACAAACTCCCTGGGGGGAGCAGAACGAGCTGATAGGAGCCCAGGCCAGTTTTCATCATGTGGTGCTGAGCCCTGAATAGAGTATCTTTAGTTATTATAGCAGTATACAAAAGCTGTGACCTGAGTACAATAGCTGTGACCCATATATTGCAGTGTCAAGGAATTTTTCCAGGATACAGTGAGAACTGAGTAACTAGCAGTGTCTTATTTTCTGTGCCTGTATACAGACAAAACCTTGTGGGTGTGACTTAATAGACCTAGGCCATAGCTTGGAGAATTAATCCAGATAATTAGACAGCATGGTGTCACATTCTTCTGTGCAGAGGCAAAAACAATATTTTAAAGGATAGGATTCACAAACCAAAGTATTGCAGATAATTTAGGTAATGCCTACCCATCTTTGCAACTTATGTCCACAGGGTTTAAGGAGACATACAACACATGATACGTTGGAAATGATGGTCTTGTAATATTTTGATCATTGTCTGGCCAGCAAAAAACCATAGACCTGCAAAACAGAAGCATCAACGTCAGTATTGATGGTCTGCTGGCAGCAGATGATGTACTCATATCTCCATAGTGATGGTGTTGGAGGAATCATATAAGGGGGATTGCAGGCCATCTGACTGCTTGTCTTTTTACTTTGCTTTTGCAGTCCCAGACATTTCCATTAAAACTGACATTCAATTGAATAAACAGAGGGCTTTAAATCTGATGTTTGTCACATACAGAAAGAACCTTGGTGGTTTTTTTTGCTTACACACTTCTGCAACTGCACTGAGGCAGAGGCGAAAAGGGAGGGTTTGCAAACTAACTGCAGGTCGTGTCCATGTGTCTAGCACGGGAGAGCACATATTTCGTGTTGCAATGTGGCCCCAGAGGATACTGCATCCTCATCTCAGACTCTGTGTATGACTCACACAGTGTTTATCTGAACTATGTACATTTTAATTTATTGAGGAAGTTAACCATACAGCCTACTGGAAAAGAAAAAAAGTCCATTATAAGAAACGTGGACTTGAAGAGTATTGGGACTGAGTCTGAGCAGACAGCTGGCAAGATAATCAAGTGTTTGGTTCCTTAGGTCATCCAAAATTCAGGTGCTTAGGGCTCTGCAGAAAGTTATGTTCTGCAGAAATAATACATACTGTGAATAGATCAAGGCAGAATGAATTATTTAGTTTCTTTCTGATATTTAGCAGCACATTGACCATCAAATTTAGTGGAAGCAGCACTTGCTCAATCTTGGAAAAAACCTGACTCTTCTCTAGCTCAGCTGTGAGACTAACTGTATCTAAATCTATGGGTAAAATTCCACGGACCATTTGAACCCCTTTGTTCTCTGTGATTTGAGGGGTCCGTGGGGGAGAGGGGTTGATGATATCATACTGCCATCTGGTGACCACTGCCAGAAAAATTAACCTCGAGGAGGAAACCCCAAATCCCAGCAAGTGTAGGATTAGCTTGTAAGTGGGCGAGGAAGGGGCGACAGAACAGGGGCAGGCAGCTGCCAGGGCAGGGGCACATCGACAGCCACCTCTCCCTCCCAGCCTCGAGCCCGGGCTGCCTCTCCTCACCCACAGCTCCTTAGAGTGGTGCTGCAGAGGGCTGGCTTTAAATTTAATTATCGGGAGAGCTCATTCATTCACTCACTAAGGGAACCTGAATATTCAGAGCATAGGGTTTCTTTTTT
>VZTE01006457.1:921932-963727 GCA_013397775.1 Eulacestoma nigropectus | reverse complement strand
TTTTTTTTTTCTTTTAAGAGAGGCTTAAATACAGTTTCCATGGTAGTTAATCCAACTTTGACCCAAATTAAATTTCAACGTCTAAAAATTCATTCAGCCAGAGAAGGACAATGCTTAGCCCTATCTGAACGAGGCACAGAGCTGTGTGAGAACATTTCTCCTCCCCTGTTTTGCTCTTTGCAGCAGGAACCTCTGTAATTGTGAAGCCAGTTGGTGCTGCTAAAACACTTGCCCGGGTGCCGGAAGCAGCCCAGTGACCTTCCCATGGATCCTGTTCCCACATACGGTCCACTCAGAGCATAAAGATTTGGTGGCATACTGCAGCCTCACAAGGCAGGGCTAGGAAAGGCAACCATTCAAAAGTATCTTATTTCTGTTTCAAAATGAAGATTAATCCATTTTGTGTCCTTCTGAGGAAATAATATTCTCATTGATGCTCACTCTCATAAAACACTATTTTATGACACTATCAGTACAAAACAAGTAATTTAGGTATTATAGCAGTATTTTAGATGATACATACTATCAAAGATAGTATCAAAGACTCTCTCACCATAATGGTGCTGAAGCACAATAGAGCTTTTAGAATATGAAAGAACTTTCCCTACCTGTTATCATGCTGATGGGGACACAGTCCCTCTCTCAGTCCTGCCCATAGTGGCAAATTACTTTTAACGTACTATATATTTCAGTGATATCTAGTTAAGATTTCATTATGACATTTCAGTATAAAATATAATGTACATTTCTACGATGTTTTCCTAAAACATTACTGTGGGTGAGATTTTTCACATTAACCACAATTGCAGAAATGACTGATGTTTAAATCTGAAGGCAATTTTAGTCATTATTAAACTTCATTATAAAATAAAGTACGTGGGTGGAATTGTGGTTTGATGCTTTTGTAATTTGCTCTACCTTTTCAATGTACTTTTCAGTTACATTAACTGAATCATTTCGTCTTATAGATGCAAAGATGAAGGAAAAGAACAAAAACATGCCCATTAACTGAAGCAGTGCAAATGTGCATAGTTAATGGAAACCATTTTGACATTTTGTATTTGATTCCATGGTGTGTCTACTCAAACAATTTCAATGGCATATTAGAACAAAATACTACATTGTGCTCTTCACTAAGAATGCAAGTAATAGACTTCAAAAATTACCTTTCGACTGAAAGTATTATCTGTTGGAAATGAAATGTTTTACATTATGAAAGGCTAATAGCAGTAAGGGGAAGCAATGGGCTGCAATGAGACTTGAGGCAGAGAGGGTTTTTTGACCCTGTGTTTTCCAAATGCTTGTGTTTTCACAAGTTATGGCAGAATTGCTTAGATAGTGGCATAAACTCCCCTGTTTAACAGCAATTATTTCACCATGTTACAATTAAAATCTTCTTATGCAAGATCATGTTAAATATTTTGGCAGTATTTTTTCTATCACAGATCAGATAAGTCATTGCTTTTGCAAAACTGGTTGGTTTTTTTCCCAGGATTGAATCAATTCAAAGATCAGATGTTGTCTGAAACATATTTCCACTCTGATGCTATAGCAAGGTTTACCTCTTAAACAAATTCTGTGTTTCACCACAGGATAATTTATCTGTTTAGCAAGCATATGATATTTTTTATATTTATTTAATCCTGATTGATTAAAATATTTTTAATTTCTTGTCATTTTCAGGCCAGGTAAAAATCACTGTATCTTAAATTTCACATTTGAAACTTCACAGAGGTACCATTCTTCTGATTGCCTCAAAAATATTACCCTATAACCACTTCTCTGTGGCAATACAGCCACTAAACTCAAGAACAGCTGAACTGCAACTCTGGAATGCAACTAGTAAAACAAAAACCTCTGCATATACATTTCAGGTAAGTGCTGGTTTTGGCATTTCAGTGAAACGTTTGGCTACAGATTTTTGCCTCATTCAGATACACGATTGAGTGTTTGGCTGATGGATAGACTGCAAGCCCCTACAAGCTAATTCAGTTTTACAAGAGCTTGGGCTATGCTTGCCTTCCTTCTGTCCTCCTGCCTGCTTTTCTGTGTCAGGTTGTCTTTCCAGGTGATGTCTGGAATTCTACAACTAGCATCAAAAACTTGTTATAATTTCTAGTTGTTATCCTTGATTCACTCCAGGGAAGAAGGTTGTCACTTTCCAGCTTCACTTGATTGCTCTACCATATACGTACCATTTCTGGTGACTATTGCAATTTTTCACAAGACTGAGATACCAGAATTTCAGCACTCGTTATGAATTTCAAAAGAGAACAAAACCTCATTCCCTTTAGCTTCCAAGTCTTTTCTAGTGCACTGTTCCTCAGTCTTTGCTCTGTAAGTCACTTGTGTTTGACAGCCATTTAAAAAAGTGAAAATACTGCAAATTAAAACAAACAAAAAATCAATCCCACTTCTGTAAACATTGACTTCCATGTAATAAAGAAAAAAAAAACGAGTTGAATGAGGTAAAACAGAGCCAAGAGACAAATATTAAATATTTAGGGTAGCTCTTACCATATCAGTGTCAGCTGAAAGGTATAGGTAGGAGCCAGCCACAGATTCCTATCAGTTCTTGCCTGCAGGCAGAGAGGCCTTCCTTACTAATTAATTTTTTGTCATAGTATACATATAATACTCCTAATCCTTGCATAATGGTGAGTGTTTCTACTATGAAATATTTGTAAATGGAAGAGTGAAATTAATATATCAAAAAAAAAAAGGGGACTGTTTCTTCTTCTTACAAAGCTAGGCACGTTATCTACCCTCTTCTGCCCCATTACCATCAGGACTGGGATGAAAGATAGTCTATTAATTTTTTTTGTTGCTAAATGCTTAAGCTATCCTTCAGCTGAAAAAGGAAGAAAAAATATCTACTTTGCTTCTTACAGATAATTCCCATTAATTGAAGATCTAGTTGTCTGATTTTACTGGATGCTTACTTCTTTTATATAGTTTAAGATCCTGTGGAAAATAGAACCAGTAAGCAAAACATCACATATTCAAAAGGTTGAGACAGTGCATCAGTGCTATTGGTGTTTTATAGCTTTTTTCTCTCTATTTGTGCATGTGCAGGCTACTGGAAGTATTACAAATGTTGTGTCTTACAGTCTTAGGTAACCTGATTATAAAAAGATTTGAAAATAGGAGAGCTCCTAGGCCGTGCATCTGCACAGAGTTATAATCTCAGAGACTGATTCACCATGGTGTCACTCATGTTGTACTCCACTGAAATTCTACTGGCATAAAACTGGACTGTCAAACAGGAAAATTAGGTCCTCAAACTCTTTTTATAGAAGCTGAGCTGCTTTGTTGTGTTATCCTTCTATCCAGAGTATAAAATATGTATGAATAAGGCAGTTTCTGTTGAGTCATCGTGTTGAAAACATTTTGTTAACTCCAGCTGGCATAAAGATTTGTTTCCTGGACAAAGGTGGAACTTGGGGTCAGAACACAGGTGGACATGTGGGAAAAAGATTATAAGACAAATTTTGTGGCAGAGGGGAAATCTTGGGTTTTTATTATTATTGAAATTAATAGCAAAGTCAGATTCAAGCAAAATTATCAGAAAATTAAGATAATACAGGAAACAAGTAAATTTTACATTAACCTGCTACAGATAACTCTAACACAAGCCTCAGACAGAAAGTTGCAAAGAAGTCCTAATACACATGAAAATACGGTCAGTAAATACATCTTCAGTGCAGAACCCTTCTTCCATTATTTAATTCTTAGTATGAATCAGCTTTAATACAAAGACACCTGCCATGGGAACTTGATTTGACAATCAACCTCTGTACCAATTATATCTAAACTTCAACCTACTTTTTTCTTACATTAACCCTCATGTAAAATTGTGCTCAGGCTTGTCTAGCAGAATGAAATATTCTTTACGGCTTCTGCTCTTGTCAATGACTAGATTTTGCATTTTCTTTCCTCAAAATTAGAAACTTTAAAATATTATTTATAAAGTATTCTAAAAGTATTAACTAAAACTTCTCCAACTTCTCCACACGTCCATTAAGTTTTTGCTCTAGCTTTTTTTTTTTTAATTTTATTGGTTAATTTTTGGTCCAGGATCAGCCTTTGTTTTTGAATCTTTGACTTTTTAGAAGACAGGTTGCATAAAGTGGCCTTGATATATCAAAACTTGGTTTTGTTGATACAAAAGGCAGGGTAGGGCAAGAAGCATAACCATCAGAGCTATAATGCCATTTGATGTTATGACCAAGTTCCTGGTGGATAATGTATATGTGACCAAGCACAGACCATTTTCCAGCCATCTATTTGTTATTGAACTAGGTGGTAAATCACCCTCTGGAAAGTAGCAAAGTGCTTACAGACCTGTGACCCATTAGTTTAATATCAGCAAGTCCTCCTCTAATGTAGTCATCTCAGAGATCTGTAATTTTATATTTTGGGTAGTCAGATTTTGGGACCTTCCTGAGTGTTCTTCTCTTCAGTGGAAGAGACAGGACCATGATGAGCTAATTATCTTCTCTCCTCAAAGCAGTGCAATAATCTTTTATAGCATTCAGCTCTGGGGGCTCCAGCACAGGAAGGACATTGACCTGTTGGAGCAAGTCCAGAGGAGGCCACCAATTTGACTGGACGGAGGGAGCACCTCTTCTACAACGAAAGGTTGAGAGAGCTGGGGTTGTTCAGGCTGGAGAATAGAAGGCTGCAGGACGACCTTATGGGGACCTTTCAGTCCTTGAAGGGAGTCTACAAGAAAGATGAAGAGGGACTGTTTACAAGGGTATTTACAAGACAAGCTGGAATGGAAACTGAGAGTGGGTTTGGATTAGATGTTAGGAAGAAATTCTTTACTATGAAGGTGGTGAGGCACTGGCACAGGTTTTCCAGAGAAATTGTGGATGACCCATCCCTGGCAGTGTTCAAGGCCAGGTTGGATGGGACTCTGAGCAACCTGGTCTAGTGAAAGGTGTCTCTGTCCATGGCAGGGGGGTTGGAACTATGCAACCTTTAAAGTACCTTTCAGCCTAGGCCTTTCTACCATTCTATGATCAGTACCACAATTCTAGATATTGAATTGTTATTATCTTCTTCATGCCCATGACAAACCTGTGACAGGCCTTACTGGAATATGATTTTTGGCAACACAATGGAGTCATCCTGGCTTTAGGTCATCCTGTATTGGTTTCATATTTAAGGCTTTATGTTATCAGCAGTTTCATTTCAATAAGCTAGTAATAGAACCTAAAAGTCCTACATATCAGCAAAAAGATTCCTCACTGTTGCAGCTGTCAGGAAAAACAAGCATTTAAGAGTTAATACTGTGCAAGAATAAGCTATAAGGAATCCCAATAATTCTTGATAACAGAAGGCTCTTTTCATTTGAATCCCCTTTTTAGCTACAGCAGCACTGTGACTTGGCTTTTGACACATTATGACAGTATTTTTAGCTGGAGTATCATTTATAGTGTCTGAATGCTTTGGACCTCTAATTGCAAAGGAACCCTGCTTTCAAGGAAGATGAGTCTGTAGCATGTTAAATCACAAATTTGCTATAGTATGAGCAGGACTTTTCCTTTTCTGAGTCCACCTCAGAAGAAATGCTCTCTTCTGTATCTTGTATTGCACACTTATACACTGAAAAAAAGTATTTTTATAACTGAAAAATCTGTTGGAATATTGAGCCACGGTAGAAGGGCATAATTTTACCCAGGGTGAGTGATGGGGTAGACTTAGAGTATGCTCCAAGTGGAGAATTCAAATGTAAGCCTCTCTAAACAAGCCTGAAAGGCTGAAATTTAAGTGGGTCCTGTGAAGCACCTGTGAAGGTCCTGGGAAGCACCAAAAGCATAACTGATCAGGAAATAATGTTTTGGGCTTGTCTGTCCTTATCTCAAAATACTTCCTGAGTGAAGACTTTCAAGAGACTTAGAGAAATCTCTGGTTTCTAAACAAGAGTATTCTAGATACAGAACTATTCAGTTCCCTTTCAAATAAATATCTACCTTTATTCCCTTATCCCTCTCTAGTCCCTGTTTTTTAGGTGGCCACATCAGGCATCAGTTTCGCAGGCCTGATGGCCTGGTTTCAAGGGAAATTCAAAAGAAGGAGAAAGATTAGGCACCCCTGATATCAGGTGGTAGCTTACTGAGGTTTTTCTCAGATCATAATTTTGAGCTGAGGCATTCTTTACTGGATACAGACTTCTATCAGTAGTCTTCTACATAAACTTAAAAGGTTCTGCAGCCAATCCTTCAGAATCCTTTAGTACTTACAGAACATAAGGTTTCTCAAAGACGTATACATCCATATGTATTTATAAGAAATATCCACACAAAGGTTATATGCTCAGAAAACCTCTATATGGGGGACACATTTTAATGGTGAACATGGGGGTTGAACTGGATGATCTTAGAGATCTTTTCCAACCTTGTTGATTCCATGATTCTATGATTCTATATGCTATTAAACTTCACCGGACTAGTTAGAGAACTAGAAGTAGCAGTATTTTATAGATACAAAGATGTTAAAAATAAGGAAAAAATTGTGAAATATTGCTCCTTGAGGTCAGACGTAACTCTATACCTCCTAAATTTAAGAGTTCATTCTTTAAATGAGCGGAGACCAAAGATTTAAAGTCTTAGTTCAGCTTTCTGTGTTTATGGAATAGACTCCTTTAGCGTTTCCAAGAACAACTTTTTCTGGTTTTATTCCAAAACAGAATAATTATAAACCAAACACACAGAAATTCAAAAAACAAATTCACAATTGTGCACTTATGCTGTTACTAGCTTAATACTATGCTGCAATTAATTTTTAAAGAAAAAAGTGAAACATCAAGCATTTTGGAAAAAATATTAAGTTAAATATTTGCTCCTAAAATTCTTATATAGACAAATAGAAATTATTTAAAAAATGAATTATATGTTTGAAATCCTTATATTTTGGCTTTCCACTTTCGTATATGTAAGAAGACTTCATTTTCATGGCATTTTCATTAGGTAATTTCTAACAAAGCTGTTCCATTGTGATGATCCAAATTGGCATTTGAAAATGATCTGGAGCGAGCTTCAGAGTACAAACTATCCAAGGACTACTCAAAATTTATCATGTCTCCACCCTAGAGAAAAGATTAACTATAAAGAGATCCAGTTTTCAGGGCTGTCTGTGTAGAGGTGACGCTCTATGCAGTGCTTTATTGGCACAGCCTTGCTAGTGAGTCAGAGCTTTCATTAGCAAAGCGATGAGAGCAGACATGTTTCTCTCACTCTGCCTTTCAAGCTCTCTGTTTGTTGCTTTGCCTGTTAAAGACTCACTTAGTTTCAAGCTCCAACAGAGATTTCTCATTAGCCAGCGCATCAGAACACCACAATGGTGTAACTTCCATATCATTAAATCTTTGATGCATCTGTAAAGACTACCGACACCACCTGTCATAGCTGTGAAGAAGATATTCGTCCATGGGAGATTTGAATTGCACTGTGAATTTCTATCATACAGGTCCTTTTACAACCATCACTTTTGGCTGCCATCAAAGATAGGTCAAATGGAGTGCTGGATGTGAAACCTCTTGGCCTATTACATTTACTGGAAACTCAAATCCAGGTTAAACTATAGCCTCACACATCAAAATATCCAAGTCTGTTTGTGGTCACTGCACATCCAAAGGAAATGTCTTCTAATTTAAACTACTTAACTAGCAGTTGGGTCAGCTGGGATTTATTCCAGGACTTTTTTGTCCTGACATATGCCCTCAACAGCAAGTTACTCAATTCTTTTCTATGTATGCTTCACCTTTGTTTTGGAAGTGCATTAATTAGGTTAACTAGGTAATCAATATCTTTTGCATATTTGCATGACCTAAATTAGGAGCAAACTCTCTTACCTTTTTTTCCTGCTGTTGAGTTTCCTAACTCATAGAAAAGCAGTATTTTGTTTCTAATATTAAGTTGTATGTGTTGATTTGATATTGATTTTGAGATAGCCTCAGAGGCAGCATAATAAAAGTGTGAGTTATTAATTTCTTTAGCACTAGACTATCAGACTATTTTCAGTATATGAAAGATTAGAGAACACAGGAAAAACCTGTATAATAACTAAAATTTACAGGATGTCCACCTTCATCTGGTTCTTACCTGGAAAAATCCTGTGGTTTGGAAAATCATATTATTTGCAAACTGGACAATGGAACTAGAGCTGATGAAGCATATTCCTGAAATAAAGGGAGAAATCCCCTACTTTCAGCATTTGAAAAAAACACTCTTGGCCTTATTCTGACACATACTGTAGGAAAACATAAACCAAACAAAGACTTAACAACCTTTGAGAAAAGCAAGATGGCTCAAGAAAGGGGGTACTGTGAAGAAATAGTATCTGTATCAGTCTGAGCCCATGTCCTGCTAGAGGCCACATTGGGTGCAGTCCAAAGGACTCTACTGGACATGGAAGCAGCTTCCACTTTCTGGGCACAAGATTTTAATAAATTAGGGTCATGTATTTACATGTACTGTATTCATAGTGTGGAGCTGAACTTTGAAGACACCTAAACACCCCTACGATTATTTCAGTACCTTGCTTGCACTTTACCCTGTGACTTACATGTCCAGCTTTTTTCTGACTTTGCACCCACAAAAAAAACAACTGGCATTTGGAAATAAAAATGTTTCTTCATACTACAGAAGGATATTTCCCACATCCTTCCCCAGGGGTGCATCTGCCTACACTGGCACAGAATTGATTCTTATTCATGGAGAATAGATTGTAAACCACTTGTACTTTTTCCATATGCCCCAAATTTCACAGCTTCAAGGATGAATCTGCTGTAGATTTAGGATCTTGTTGATCACCTTATTACAGTTATTAGACTAACACTACTATGTGTAGATTCATACTTGGGGGAGAAAAAAGAGTACCATATTAAGGGTGCTGTTCTGTTTCTCGTTCCTAATCTGCCTCAGAGTTCATTTGGGTACCCTTGCATGACACTGCATTGTGCCAGGAAAACATTATCTCCATGATCAAGGACTAAATTCATCAAGGTGCTTAGACACCTCACTACCAGCAAGTCTAAACTTAGGTTGTCAGAAGTCCATAGGCACCGATGTTTCTGGCTATAAAATCCACTACATTTCTGTCACTCAGAGCTATGCTCAACCTGTTGATGACAGGAAAGGTGTCTTTACTTTTGAAAAACACACAGAAGGAAGAAGTGTCCAATATACATCCCTCAAATGTCTCCTTTCACTCTTTTGCTACTGGGAATTGAACAACATTTCTCAGAAAGTGTGTTAACAACTAGATTTTTCTAAGATGGCCCTTCCTCTCCTGTCTCTAATGAAGCAGCATGACTTTGTATATATTAAATACTCATCTTCAAAGCATTATAATTAGAATTAATAACACGGATAATTAAAATGTCAGAAATTATCAATGTTATAATGTTGAATGCTCAGCTGCCTGTTGGAAATAAAGCACATGTGATAAAGTGAAAATTACAATAAATGATTTTTTTATTTTTCATTTAGTGTGGGAAAAGTAGAAGCTTTCTTCAAAAAAAATATTGGTAAGAGACTGGGAATAGGCTTTATAAAAGATTATCATGATGCCACACTCTGTTCAAACAGAAGAGAGCTCAGCTCCTGGGAAACAGCACCGATTACCCTTGCAAGAGTTTCATTCTTGAGATCAGTGATCAAAGTTTCGCTCAGCTCAGAGTCCACTTTTCTGTTTGAACTAAGTATCGTCAGCTACCAGTGCACCCAAGTGTCTTCCCTTTTTTATAATCTAAGTATTGCTATAGATTGCATTATGGATCTCAGAGTTGGACCTCTTATTTATGAAGCCTGTGACAGTTCTTCCCTTGATTTATAACATTTTTGATTGGCTCTCTGGGAAACATCCTGATAGGCAAACTAGATACAATTTTAAATGAATCTACAGAAAAATCCTTCTTATGGCGTACATTATCAATAGAACATGAACAATCTTCCTGCCTATCCTGTCCTGCTCTTCACACATCCCTGTAGTTAAAACCCATTAGTTTTACCTTTCCCAATACTATTCAACCGGAGGATGATTTCACTTACCCATTTTGTGTGCCAGTCCAGCTGCCATGAGAGATGCTCTGACTAATTACAGGCCTCAGATAATTATTTTTAAAAATTATGGATGATTTATCAGTGAAGGTGATCCTTGATAAATCTCAACATTTGTTACAAATTTTCCCTTGTAAATTTCTATTTCTTTTCCAATAATAAATAAATTATGACAGTGGGTTATTCGGGCATTTTAACAGTGGCCAGGATTTCTTGGCCTAGATGGGCATAATTGTCCTCTTGCATCATGGTCTATGACCTGCAGCATCCTATTCCTGTGACAGATAACAGCAAGTCATAGGAAATTTCATATGCTTCTTTGGAATTGTAGCTGAAACTGTATGAAGTTTGTACTGAGCTAAGTGGATTTATAGTGATATTCTCTACAGGGTGGAGGTGGAACTGGAAGAAAGAGTTCATCTCTGAAAGGTTACTCAGGGTTACGGAGGTCGTGTGGGCAGACTCAGCTGTTCTCAGACTATTGAGGAAAAATTTTCATCTCTTTTCCACCTCTCCACCTTGGCAGTTGATAAAGAGCATAAAATTTGAGTTTTGTGTCAGGTTTTAATAGGTTTTTTTTCACTTATCTCCTAGTTTTTAGTATAAAAAGTCATTGGCATTGTGGAGTTGGTCCACTTCATTTTTCCACTTATCTTGACTATCTCCACCCCATACAAGGTGCACTGGAGGAAAACCCTCTGCAACTGACATCTAAACATCGGATTTCCTGAGAGGTTTGCCTGTGAGTAGAACAAGTTCTTTTCTTTTGGCCTGAATAATTGGGTGACTGCCCAGAAAGAAAAAAAATAAACTCTCCTACTGGATCTTCCTGAAAATGTTAGTTACTGTACCAGACTGAAAGAAAAGGCTTTTCTCCTAAAAATATTAATGTTGCTACCTACATGGACTGCATATCTGCACATCTAAGTGTTACTTTTTCCCTCCCAAAAGGTCATACTGCATGGATTACACTTTTGTACTTCCTCAAGAAATCAGGGTTGATCTGTTAGCTTTAGAGAACCTTTGGGAGATACTGTATGAGTGGTAAATACATAGTCAAAAAGAATCCATAGGAACATTTGCACACCATTTTAGAACCACACTATAACAACTTTAAAAACAACAGAAAACTTAAAGTTGGAACTATTGCTGTGTCTCAGGAAGAAATGGGAGGGGCAAGAAGGGAATATGTGCTATATGCCCCCACAAGGACAGTTTTCTTTAGCTAAATTTTCCCCAAGGATCTTAGGAACACCTCTTGACACCTTATGGTCACTTCCGTCTGAATCTGTGGGAAAACTCTCTCCTCATCTCAAATTTGGCAACTGGTTTAGTCATGAGTGGGTCGGGAGAGTTGCTTCAGTCAACATTTGCAAAGCCTAACTAGACAGGTTTACAGGTACCCTCCAGTCTGTATTCTGTGTCTGGCAGGGGCCCACCTCCAGTGACTCTGAGAAGGGTGTAAATCCCCCCTGGTGCAGTGGACCTATCACCCTCCATATTTTTCCCTCCATATATACAAGGTGCTAAGGCTTTACCCAAGCCACAACTTTGATAAAAAGGTGTCTCTAAAAAACGGGGCTAAAGGGCCAACACAGAGCACAAGTGAATTTATTTAACATTAATACATGTTTCTCTTCCTCTGTTTTCAGCTCTCTGAAAAACCTTATGCTTCCCTTTTCACAGCAGATAGTAAGCTTTCTGTTTTATTTATATTTTTTTTAAATTCGTCTACTTTTCCTTGTCAATTCCTTGAACCATTCCTCATTTTTGCTGAGAACTCTTTTTCCCCAATGAAAGTGAAACAAAAGCTGGGGCAGAAGATCCTCTGGATATGCTGGAGGATTTCCCATGTCTCCCACACAGTGAATCAGTGCGTTTTGAGATGGTTCATGGTGACAGTGGACCCTCAGACATGGGAATGTTCTCCACAACCAAGACCCAAGAGGGAGGGAAGCTCTGTGCAGGGATCATAAACGACACCAGGCTGGCAGCCTGCAGCTCCAGGACTGCTGCTGCTGTGGAGTCTTCCCAGGGGCAATGGGGGGAGATGACTGGTACAAAGGACGAGACGTCTCTGCCTACAGGCTACAGAGCAGCCAGGTTGAGTGGGGACAAATCTTGGTATGGTACTACGTGACGGGGTTAAGAACAGGAACATTACGGGCCATATGGCAGTCATTTTTGATTGACAATAGGTGTTTATACATTTCATGCTGCCCCTCTGGAGACATGCCTAGAAAGATGAGACAACAGGTCCCAAAGGAATAGAAATTTTGAATTCTGCTTCATCATTCAGCCTACTTCTTTATTAAGAATGTGATCTTATTCAGCACAAGTATACAGAATACCAGAGATGAGATAATTGGCTAAGTCCGTAAAGTCACATTAATGGCTATGAGCATGGATATAGATCACAGACTAAGTGTATATATTTAAAAAGGTTTTCTTCCTTGAGCATTCAGATGGTGTGATATTTGATCCTATTTTTTTTTGTTATATTTAGAATGCCTTTCCTCATCTTTTTTAATAAGTTTATATTTGTTTTTAAACTAATATTACTGAAGAATGTGATGCATAATTTATGCAAAGAATGATCTTTGCCTAACACTTAGAGAAGCAAGTTACAAGCAACCACCAAAAAGGTTTGCTTTTTGATAGGCCTTGCAAGCAGCATCTGTGCATTAACCAGGCTTCTGTAGGTGTGTTGCTTCGAAAGTAAAGAAAATGGCTAAAAAGGCAACCCCACCAACCCTTGTCTCTGGGTTATCTTTTGTAGCCTTTTCTCTCCCTTTATTTAGTGTTTCAATATGATTGTCTGAAAGTGGATGGATCTGAGCTGCCAAAACCACCAGCAAGGTTACATGAAGAAAGAGTAGTTGTACTGTCTTCCTCAGCCTACACACTGACTCGTTAATATGTTTTTGAAATCCTGGGAGCTCTGTCAAGAAGTCCGTGAAGGAATCTTCAAAAAGGAAGCTACTAGAGATAACCACTGAGAGAATGTGCAAAGCAAGTACATATTTGGCAGACTGGCAGAAGCTATAGAACAGTTTCTTGCTAATTGCTCAGATAACATAAAGTTATTCAGGAAATGATACTGGACTAGAATACTATAAACTAAAAAGCATGTTTTTCAACTGGAAAACAAGTTCTGGGGGGAAAAAAGTAATTTTGGCCGCCATAACAGTTTCATAAACAGAATATGTTCTGTTTATGTCCTGTGCTAAACCAAGGTGGAAGCAGCAAAGACCAAGCTTTGAAACATACAAGAAGTACATGAGATTTCTGTATAGTTCTTAAAATGTTTTGTTGTATTGATTTTGATAGAATAAAGAAGCTTCAAAAATGTTTACAGGATGAACACTAAATAATCAAAAAAGGTTCAAATTTTAATTACAGAGGACTTGAAGGAACACTTTAGTTCCATGACATAATATTATCGTTACAAGTATTTTAAGCAAAGTTAAATCTTATGCAAAAGAAGGAACAAAAGACAAAGTATTTGTAACATAACATAGTAATTAAGCCTTTTAATAATTCCTTATTCCCATTTCTTTCAAAAACAGAGAATATTTGAAGGAAAAATCCTTTGACTGACAGAATTTCAGATGGTTTATGGAATGTTTGAGTCCTGAAGGCAGTGTGAAAATAACAAATGTAAAATGTGTAGAAAAGAATAAACAATACTGTAAAGAGAATATTGACTTCTGGTTCTCAGTTTAACATTTCAGTCTTACCTCCTGAAAATTTAATCAGAATAGCATAGGTTCTTGCTAACTGCTCTTATACCTAGCAAAATCATACCTCATTGTTACTGTGTCATTTTATTCATATTCATATTCATATTATGCATGCTACTGGCATATTAGATCACTGAGTCAGAGTTGTGCTAAACAGTAGACAAAAAACCCCACAACTGAGATCCAGTTCCATGTTGTAGTTTCTTCAGGACTAAAGTCACCAAGAGAGGTATTGCTGCTGTCTGGATGGTTCTCTGTAGCTCAGGATGGACAGTTACTGTGTAAAACAGTATGACAGAGGAATGAAGTTCCATGGTGAAGTTTAACATCTATGGGAAGGATGCTAGAATTCACTTACTTCACTCCTTCCCTAGACATTATACACCAAACAAAATGCAATGAATAAAATAGACTACTTTATTTTCCCCATTAATTATGATTTATTTCTGATATAATAATTTTGGTCCATATATTTCCAATTTTAGTCTCTTTTGTTTACCATATATATTTTGAGAACTGCATCAGAAACATTTATGTTTGATTTGCTTAACTCCAAGTTTCCATCTTTAACCTCTAGTGGGTTTTGTAAACATTTTTATGTCCTACAGTGTTTTGTGTTTTTGTTGCTTTAGACAACAAAAGAATGTGTTAGGCTCTATGTGCTAGCCACCTATCCTTTTGGAACAGCATGATTTTCCCTGAAGCTGTTGATTATATGTGTCCATACAACTTGTTTTAAACAAGATGGAATGCATGTAATTTACATAATCAACTCAGTGTACTAATTGAAAAGCCGCAATATTCAATATCCTAGAAAAACCATGCCAGGCTAACACAAGAATATTGAAAGCATCTGCTTCTCTAATTAGTAGACATGGGCCTTATCTTCCATTTATTCAAAGTGTTACTGTGTCAAAGGGTTTTGCTATACCAAAGATTAGTGACATTTTGATCTGGGAAGGTGAAAAATAAGATACCTCAACTAGTACTGCATAGAAAGCTGTCTTTTTCAAAGTAAACAAGACACCATACTTAATTCCTCCTCCAAGAACAATGTACAGGTCATATAAAGATGCAGAATATAGTCATAAAGAAATAAGCCATATGTGAATATTTTTGGTGAAGCTATTTCGAAGAAATAGTTTAAATATTTGCTATTCAGAATTCTGTGATGATGAGTAGATGACATAATAAATGGTGAGGTTACCATTTCTCTTGTTCCAAGCATCTATATACAGCACATTTTGCAAAAATCACCAATATTAATTTCTTTGTCAGGAAATTTTGGCCACATTCTTACTATTTCTTTAAAATCAGACTTTTAAAAACATTGACTACAAGACAATTTATCTAGGCATCAAATAATTTTTGCAATTATTTTCTGCTTCCTCACCAAGCTTTTCAGTGTTGTCAAAAACTTGTGGACAACACAGGATTCCAGTATAGGTTTCACCAAAGTCACATGTAAGGGAAGCATAAACATAGTTTTAGGCATGAGTGCCCAGATTATGCACTGAGAAACACATAATTTCTTCTTAACTTAATATTTCATGTGGAATTCAGATGATGAATAAAATTCAGCTGAAAAACAGAGACCTTACAGAGTGCTGGTTTTGGTTTTATACTATGCTATGCCATTGCTACTTACCAAGTCATGCAATTTACTGTGCCTCTTTGCCTTTACTGATATTTAGTATTCTGGTCAACTATGGATTGAAAAAAAAATTTGTTGTTTAGTCTTGGATAATTTAAGGAAATATGAGTAGAACTGGGCTGATCTAAAGGCACAGGGTATATAGATTGTTCATAGATGTCCTTAGACTGTAGTCAGCCCTACAGAAAATAATGCATCACGATGCCATTGAATAGTTTGTGTTGGAAGAAAACTTAAAGATCATCTAATACCAATCCCCCTGACATGGGCAGGGATGTCACTCACCAGATAAGGTTGCCCAGGGCCACATCCAACCTGGCCTCGAACACTTCCAGGGAAGTGTCCCTGACTAAAGCATTTCTTCTAACATCTATTCTAAACCTTCTCTTTTCCTGTTTAAAACCATTGCCCCTTGTCTTTTCACTACTGCCCTGTTTAAAGAGTACATCTTCCTTTTTATCAGCCCCCTAAGGTACTGGAAGGTCCAACGAGGTCTCCCCAGAGCCATCTTTTCTCCACGCTGAACAACTCCAGCTCTCTCAGCCTGTTTTTGTAGGAGGCGTTCTCCAGCCCCCCGATCATATTTGTGGCCCTCTTCTGGACCTGCTCCAGCAGATCCACATCTTTCATGAGCTGAGAACCCCTTAACTGGATGCAGCACTCCACATGGGGTCTCACAAGGACAGTGTAGAGGGGCAGATTCCCCTCCCTTGACACGCTGGCCACACTTCTTTCGATGCAGCCCAAATACAGCTGGCTTTCTGGGCTGTGAATACACACTGTTGGCTCATGTCCAGTTTTCATCCACAAGAACCCCCAAAATCTTCCCTACAGGGTGGCTCTCAGTGACTTCATTAATGCCTGGGATTTCCCCCAACCTTTATGGTCATCTTTAAACAGTAAGAATAAAAAAGTGTTGTAGTCATCTGAATGTCTTTCTTAATGAACATCTGTCCCTTAACAAATAAAAATAGTGTTTTTACCATATTAACTCAGATAAAACGTTTGATGCGGGGTAGACCTAAAGACTGTTACTGGGATACCACTCTTTTCACCCTGAAGTCACTAGCTTTAACTCTTTTTTCCAGTGGATAAAAGGAGTTTTCCTGTGGGTGAGTTTGTGTTTTGTTTCCAGGCCAGCACAAATGTAGTTTTCTGCACTAAACCAAGTATTTATGTTTCTCTTTCAGCAGACTGAGTGGGGACAGGATCTGAGCCTGCCTGGGAGACCCCAACCTCACTGGTGGGATAAGACAGTGGGGGTGTGTGTTTGTGGGGGAGTGAGTAGGCACCAACAAATCTCCAGCCTTCCATCTGCAGCAATACCTGTTGCAATTTGCCCTTTTAGGGTAGAGAAAGTTACAAAGATATCTTTGATTTTTCTTCAACCCCTCCTCTGTCTCCTCCCTGAGTCTTATCTGGACTAGAAGGAGGGAGGGGAGGTGAATGCTCCCTGTCTGGTGGAACAGTCTCACACTACTTCCCTTCTACCACGCTGCACATTTTTTTTATGACTGTGATACAAAGACATGAGACAGACGTTTTTTCTCTGCAAGGCTTTCTGTTTAATTAAAGGCCTATTGTGCCCGAGCTAACTCTGAGTTTTAAGGAGGGCTCTGTTTAAGATCAGGGTAATAGGTTATTACAATTCTAGAGAAGAGCAGTTGCAGAGAAATATTTTGCCCTGGTTAAAATTTTTGTGGAATACCACAAAATACAAAATAGATCCTTTAATCTCAGCGGATATCTTGAAAACTTATTACTAAAATATATATAAATGTGTAAGTAGTATTCATTTTCTGAATGTTGGCTTGTTGTAAAATTCTGTTTTCTTTTCATTTCATACTGTTGTAAATAAACTGAATCTGTACAGTAGGTTTTTGTCAGACTCCCAGAAAGACAATTTTATTTTATAGCACATCCTAGACTGACAGCCAGAAACTGTTCTGCACCACCTCAGTACAAACAAAATTAGCTTCTCACAATATTTTTGCAGATGTTAAAGGTCATTAATAGAATGAAACCAGATGACTAAAGCAATACATTTGGAATGATTGGGTTTTATTTTTCTCCCCAGCTTAAAGACACAGAGTCCTCTTTTCTTGACTACTTGGCTGCATTTCAAATGTTCTTGTTTTTTTTTTCCTATTTAATGGTTTCCAAAATCATAAAAGTGAAAGTAGTGGGGATATGTATTTCTTGGCTTATGCAACCTCACTTGCGTGAAAGATCTGGGATTTTTGGCAGAGATGAATATAATATTAACTGTTCAAACTACACATTCCTGGAACAATGGCCCAATCTCTACATTTTGATCAAGGTCACACTTTTGTAATGATCGAAAGAAAGATGGATAGCAGATACAAGAAAAATCATCTTCAAAATGCAACTATATTGAGGAATAAAAGGAAAACTACCCTTAAAAATGAAAATAGTCCTACAGATTATGAAGTGCATTGTTTTAGTGTGGGACAATGGTGATAACAATTGAAAATTAACTTTTTCATTCCTATAGAATGGCTATGTCATTGTGTGATTACTGTTTTGTGGCTTATCTAGATGGTAATGTAGAGTCTTATTTATCTTCTAATTTTAAAATTTTGTTGCTACATATTCAATTCTGCACCCATCAGTTTCAACTATACTAAGCTACTAAGATGCTTCTGAAATAAAATGTAAATAATAGTTAACTGCTTGTCAAGCAATAGCAGTATCTTAAATGCTTTTAAAAACATAGAGTATGTTGATTATGTTGATTCTTTCAAAAAATTTTCAATATAAATAAAAAATTGCAGATCAGGCCCACCCTGAAAGCTAAGATAGAAGATAATTCATGTATCCCTACTTTGGAACACCTTTAAAAAAGTTGTGCAAAGACAGAATTGTGGGTCCTCAATCTATGCAGGAATGGGTGTTATTAGGACATGGGGAAATGAAAAGGCAAGAAGATAATGTGAGGGAGCGATGTAGTGGGTTTCAATTGGAAAATGAAGAGGAGAAATGTTGATGGGGCAGAGGAAAAAGGTTGATTTAAAGGCCCGGAAATCCAGAGAGGGAAATGGTAGAATCTGTCCTGTTGGTAAGGATGCCTTAAGAAGCCTTTCCTTACCTTAGTAAAGCTAAGAAAATCCTTTCTTAAGCAGAATGTAGGCTACAAGATAAAGAAAGAGAGATCAGTGGTTTCTTATCTTGATTAATGCAAATTCTGGACAAAGACTCCAACTCTACATTCAGGCAACAAGATAAAACAGATTTTTGAGACACTGGAGAGAAGAAAACTAAGGCTTGAAACTAAGCACGAAAGAAGTATCAGGCACAAAATTATTTGTGAAGCTGAATGAGCAGCAAGATCATAAATATATTTGAAATAGGAGAAAAGGGAAAGGGCGGGCTAAGTTTTGGTGAAGCCAGGGAATTAATTTCATTTTAATATAGTCTGTTTTAGACAGTGTTGGGATACTCAGTTTGAAAGCCTGGGGAGACAGCCAAAGAGGCTCCAGTGAATGACTTGAGACAGGAATTGGCAAAGAGAAATAAAACAGTAATTTGACATCAGAAGACAACAGGACTGGTAGTGGAGTCCTGTTACTAGTTAGGTTAGAAAGGGGTGCTAAAGAGGAGAGAAGGCCAAGAATAAAAAGCTTTGAAGAATCTTTAAAATCTTATCTTCTTTGATTAAGATAGTTGAATGTACTACAGGGAAACGCATAAGTTAATAAGCATAGCCTAGTGAAATAGCAAAAGAAACAAATGAAAGGAAAAGCTGTGGAAATGTTTCATTCACTTTCTGGAGAATAAATAGAACAACGTCCCATTTATCTGTCAAAAAATAAATAAATAGATGAAAAAAAAATTTCCAGGGCCTTATGTCTGGAATGATGGCAAATAGGGACTAGAGGTTCCATACCTTGAAATATCACGATATGGCAAATTTCCTATGCTATTTATTAGAAAACAATTGCTTTGAATTTGGTAGCACATGCCAGCACCATCCTGATGCTGTATAGTTTTGTTAGGAAATAATTGAAAATGATATTTTTTTTCTTTTTGAATTGCTTTATTTTTCTTTGATGCTGTTAGAAGAATTGTGAAAAACTTTTGTCTGACTAGATCTGGCAAACAACTAGGCTGCAACGAGGGTGAATAACTGAGGTGGGTAGGGGGAGATCTTTAAAGGTTAATGTGAAATATATGGGGAAGTTTTATGAGGTAGACCTTTAAATACCATTGCTCTTTAAACAGTTATGGCATAGGTGTACTTCCTACAGAAAGCATATCATGACATAAACCTCATGCATTAAACCAGTGGGTACCGTTCCCCAGTATGTTAGAGGGGTGTATGACAGGATCCAATAGCTTGTCTTGCTCTCCTCAAAGAGCATGTGGGAAGCTGGATGAGCTGTAAATGCAATCATACTACCACTGATTTACAGGGAAAAAAATTATGTGGTCAGTTTCTATTCTAGCTAAACAAATTTTGATGGATGAAAACCTCAGCCAAGAGCAGTTGAGTTTCATCAGAGTATAAAAATTACAGAGAGACTACCTCTAAATCAGTAGAGCTAAGCAATTTCTGAGGGTAGGATTAGAGGAAGGTCCCATCAGAATGCAGTTTCTTTCACAAAGCCAAATGGATTAATAATAAGAGAGTGAATATCTTAATTTTTCTCTTTTCTTTTCTTTTCTTTCTTTTCTTTTCTTTTCTTTTCTTTTCTTTTCTTTTCTTTTCTTTTCTTTTCTTTTCTTTTTTCTTTTCTTTTTCTCTTCTCTTCTCTTCTCTTCTCTTCTCTTCTCTTCTCTTCTCTTCTCTTCTCTGTCATGGGAAACTGTTTTACTTTAGTGAGAATGCTGTCACATGTCCCTTGATCTGCTGGAGTGTTTGTCTATGTAGACACTTGTGAGTGACACTTTTCTGGTAACAGTCTTAATCCTTTGCCTTATCAGAAGACTCATGAACTACAGCTCTTATATCATTTCCTTGTGAAAAATCGCACCTACAGAGCACTTTGAGTCCTAACTATCTGGAACCCTAAAAAACAACCTGTCAAAGTAAAGCTCCCTGTAAGCAGAAAGTCTACTTCATGTAGTGTTAATGATGAGGAACAAGCTTAACCAAAAAAACTTGGCTAATATAGCTGTTTTTCCTTGCTTTGAATTGCCAAAATGAATCACACATTCTATTAAAAGAACATAAAACTAATCTATCAGCTCTAAGAAACATTGGTTAAACCCTTCTTTTGTGGTTTCCTTTAGAAAATCCTATTTTAATCAAGATTTCATGTTTTTACAGTAGTTTTTCACTCAATTGTGAATGTGAGGCATCTGTGTTAACCTTTGGTAAATGTTGACTTGTTAAGTACCTTCTTCAGCTGCCAAACAATAATATATGTTACAATATGAAAGTAATTTAATTCTGTTGAAAAGGAAGCAATTTAGATATTATTCTTTGTGTGTGTGAATAGGATTCCAGTAGTCAATTATGTAATAAAGTAAATATATTTAGAAAGTATTGAAGGTAGACAGGTTCTATTTAACTCATTTTAAACAATATACAAAAGAGATTGTATACCATTTTCCTGTATATTTAGATATGTATTCATACACTGTACGTACACATTGATTTTGTTTTAACATCTAGGATTATTTAGCTAGCAAATTAATTCAACACAATGAGCTCATGCTGCAAAACACCATGGAAATGGAGTATTTACATATGCTAATGACTTCCAATTAAGAAACATGCAAATAATTGGGAGAAAGCAAAATTAAAACACTGTGCTAATAACCTGACAATTACAAGGAAAACTGTATTATGCAAGACTGCAAACATAATTGCACACACAAGTTCTATCTGACTACAAAGGTGGCTAAATCTGTAATACAAATTATGCACCAAATTGCCACTTACTACAATCATTGACAGACTTCTTGCTGTAGGACTACAGCCTGTTTTAGTGCATGGTTTAGTGCTGGGTTACCACATGAGGGTCAGTGATAGAGGCAGGATAAGAATCAGGTCAGAAAATTTATCATCATGATGAGCTTCCACAGCTCCCTCTTTGGTGTAAGAAAGAAGTGGGACTGCAGATGGTTTTTTGAGCTGTCAAACTAAGATAAGCTAAGCAGCTGTTTGGTGGCTTGTGGTGATTAAGGATTTTCTCTTTCACAGAAAAAAAAAACCCAAACAAATTTCCTTCCACCCGAAGATCATAATTTCAGAACTTGGTTTTAATTCAAATCTTGATGGACTGTGGAAATTTGAAATGTTTCAGTAGAAATTCTGAAAACTGAAATTCTATTTCAAAAAGTCAAAATGTTTCATTTAACTAGATAGAAGTCTGTTTCAATATTACCACAAAATTATAATATTCTATGGGCCCATAGTATATTGCTATCACTGTAGAAAAATATCATTTGATTATTTAGCTATAAAATCTATGTTATGTAAAGTGAGGAAGTCATTCTTATCTTTCCAAAAATAAAATTTTCAGTCCTATTGTAACAAAAAAGCAAACCATTTAGAACAGAAAAAAACCCAACACAAACCCTAGTGCCTTATCTTATGCAATGGGAATTTGGTTGTTGGCCATATGTAATTTAAGAAGACAAAGTGTTTTTCAGCACACACATTTCAAAGAATGAGTGCAGTGACTTTCCTTCCTGTACTTTTCATGTCTCATAGACCCAGTAATCTTTGTGAGCTACAACTTGGCCCCACAAACACTGAATTAAGGACACCTTTGCAAGAATAGAGGCACAAACTCTTCTAAGTCTCTGAAGGCTGATTTGAATATGAACACATTTTTGCCAGCATACATCATTAGCTGTGTATTTCTTGTGCTTCAGAAATCAAGGCAACTTGGCTGTTTACTCTAGGATTGGACCAATGCAGGAAGAGAAAGATTGATTTTTTCCAACCACTTCTGTTACTTCAATCTAGTTTTTAAAGTTTGTGTTTACAGTGCTACTAAGTTTGTCAATCTTTATAGATATTTATGATTTGATTGCTTCAATGGACAAAACTCATCTTTGTATTTCCAGATTCAACCCCTGTATTTTATTTGGTAGGAAATAATTTTTAATCATACAGTAAATGCAGGTCATTTAAGAACTCTCCTTAATGGTAATACTAATGATACAGAAATAGAACAGAATTTGGTTTTACATATCATTCTTCAGACTTCACAAACTTTAAATGTGGTGATGATGATGACGGTTGTGACTCTCACCAACATTCCAGTTGGCAGATCCTTAGCTTGTGTACCACCTTGCCTGTTACCATCTCCCTTCAGAGAGGGGACATTGGAACACAATTCCCATTGGGTTTTAAACTTGGCAAATCACATATTATACTGCAGTTCAGGCATTTTTGCACAAGTTGAGGTAGATACCAGAGTTAGGGTTCTTCCCTACCAAACAACCCTTAAAACCTCTGTGAAGGCTTCTATACAAGATGTACAAAAGCCTGGAGGAATAGAGGTGACACATGCAGACTCCACTGCACTACAATCACCCTACTACAAGGCAGATGCACCCTTATTATGAATACTTACAAACATATCCCTATACGAACACTTACAACCACATCTCTAACATCTCCTCTGACAGGCGAAAAAAATAAAAGTTGATAGCGGTTTATGTGACTACCTCTGCCTGGCCTTGAAGCTTTTGGCATTGCTTGAAGTTGTGGTCATTGAAAATGAATCTGTCCTGAGTTAGTGATGGGCAGTCTTCGAAGGATTCGGAGTTGTCATTTATTCCTGTTAGGTGTTTTCTTTCCTTTCTTTGGTCTTCTCCTTTCTGCAGCATACAAATAATTACTGTATCCTATTCCCAATTATTTCTGTCATTTGTCTTTTTCTCTTGTTTTTTCTTCTCAGTGTTTTTCTATCTTAAGTAGAATGTGAATGCAGCAAAGTGTGGGGCTTTTTCAAACTCCCTGTGTTTGATCACATTTGGACTTCAGCAATGTTTTTCAGCCCTGAGCAAGATTTGGCAGTGTCCTGCTGTTGGTCAGCCAGGGGAAGAGGTCTCTGAAGACTGAGTAAAATTGCAGAGATGAACAACCCCCTATCACATACCATTTGACCACCTTACAAGTTGAAAGAACAGGCAACACAAGCAGCTGAAACCAAAATGCTTAAGCACAATGTTGTAAAAGTTGTTCTCCCACCTTATCTCTTTAATAATGAAGTACCATTTCCAAGCCTTGACCACTGTAACACAACTGAGTAGAAAATATAGAATCAAAAGGTTGGTATTGTCATCCAGTGTTTAGCCTTTTCTCTCCATGTAGTGGTTTACTCATGTGGGAATGTAGATGAGCTTGGTGTTTGACAGGCAGACAGGGGAGAAACTACATGAACCAAAGGATTTGCACTCTGCAGACCACTTGTGTGATTACAGCTGTTTGAGGAATGTCTGCAGCCATGCAGTAGTCTCTTGGTGCCAGCTGTGCTTCCTACAGAGCACAGATGTTTGATTTCGGTGTATGAAAGAGAAGACGAACTGTAAATGGAAGATGTAATGGATGGATGTCACTAAATGTAGCAATTTCATGAGATGGTGAGTCTAGCTAAATGCATAACCAGTTACCAGACATATGCAACATTACTGAAGAACACTGGACACACCATTCATTCAAATGTTTTAATTAATTTTCTTAATTGATTTTTAATATTTTCATAATTCCTTTTTTTTCCACCCACTCAAAAAGAAGCTGAATGAAAGGATGGTGATGTGTGGGAGGAGAGTCAGGGCTGGCAGATTGTGTTCAGCATCCTCCACATTCCCTTATTAGTTTAGTCAGACACATTATTTCACATTATGAGAAACAGATGAGAAACTGCTAAAACATACATTATGAGAAACATTAGGAGAAGCTGCTAAGCATACATCTAAATAATGTTAAACCAACAGCAACTCCAGCTGAGGGCCAGCTGACTCACCAGGATCTGTAAATCTAAGCTTCACAGCACTTGCACAGTATGCATATTCCCACTAACCATCAGACAGGTTGAGTTGTAATGCTGAGTAATCATTACATAAACCCTGTGTAGGAGAGATGAAGGAGGGCAACAAATACAAGCAGCAGTATTTCAGTGAAAAGAATTGATGACAGCATCCCCATTGCCTATAGGGAACAGTTATACCTGTTTTTCATCACAATATGCAAATTTCAGCTACTCCAGACACTTTGTTGGGTGAATTACATCACATTTCCATATGCATTTCCTTTTCTTGAATTTCCTTCTCATGTTGCAAAAAGGTTAAGTTCTGTGCAAGACAATCACCTAGAATGTGTCAAATTTAATGAAGTACTAAGGAAATTAAAAGGGGTATTTCATAGGATCATCCACAGAAAATCATCTGTGGCTTGGCAGAACTGTAGAATAAATTCTTGTGGTTGTATGACTCATCTTTGTTTAGAGCTGACCTGTGGAAGGCATTAGCAGGACCGGTACGATATTCAGCTCTGCTAATACTTTGACTATTTCAGTTAGCCTGGCTTGATGATCTGTTCTTAGCAGAATGGAAAATGCAGTCTGTGTGAGATGAGGTCACTCCCTGTCACCCAGAATGATTTTTCCATAAAAGTCTTTTCTTACACTTGGATTCAGCACCTCAAGCATTGCCAACCTTTTGAGTATCTTTAGGTAATAAATTTTGCGAACCTTTCAAGTAGGATGGCTCAGATTTGTGTGCAATACTGAAAAAACAAGACAAGTTGCTCCTCTTTGCGTAGGCATATTCATGCCAACAGCTTGATTTCTAGGAAAATTCCGTCTCTTGTAAGACAGACTTAAACACATTTTGCTTTTGGTGCTACACAGAAATTCATCTGTGACATATTTTAACTGTGTTTTGTTTTGTTTAATTTTGCTTTAGTGATGATTATGTTCTTTTTAGATATTTTGGAATTGTAATTAATTTTATGATAACAGTTGCCAATAAAGAACTAAAATGCTATGTAAGATATATTTTCCTTGCAAAACATGAATAAATGTATGACAAATATGACATATGACAAATGTATAGGCTCTGGTAGCAAATGTTGGGGTTTTAATAATTACTAGAGAGAGAGAAATCATTCTTAATAAATAATGTACACTATGCAGTAGACAAGTCCCCTAGCAAGATGGCAATTATTTTGAGTGTACATGTGGTGTGTGAAATCAGGTATCTTCCTCTTCCAAAGCAACCAACATTAGAAAGCAAAGTGGGTTCACCCTTCTCCTGGTTTTGGCACTCTCTTTATTCATGCTTACAGCCTGTAGCCTGGTTCTGTTAGCATCCCTGTTTCACAGGTTTGAGCTATGTGCAACACATTGCTCTCCAAGACGTGAAAATTTTTTTAAGGCTGAGCTCTTGTACCATAAAAGGAGTCTGGTTGTACCATGTTTTTTAGGCAGAGTGTCCTCTCAATAAGTTTTTCCCATCATGCTCAGATTTCTTAACTTCTTTGATATCCCTCAGTGAATGGATGAAGTTTATTATCTTCTCTTTCTTCATTAAAGCTCATGAATGTAGTATGGACTGGCATGTCCTGCTGTGTGTCTAAAACCTATTGTGCATTGAATTACAGGTGCCTGCTGACTGTTTTGCTATAATATTCTTTTGAAATTTAGCCAGGCTAATATAGAAGGTGGAACTAGACTGCTACTTTTGCCCCACAAGTTTTCCTTCACATTTTAGATGGGTTTTGCTCCAGCTATGCTTGAACCTCTTCTTCACTGATTTTCCATTAGACCTCTTGCTAATGAGAAAACACTGACACAAGTGCAATTAAAACAATTCTGAAATTTCCACATATAAATATTTGCACCAAATTTGGTTGTGTGTAATAGGGAAGCAGACAATGACATAAGATTTATTTAATAAGTGATGACTGCCTAACATTGACAAAATAGAGGTTATTAAATAGAGAATAATTGCAAATGACTTTCTGTGTTTGATCTGCAGTTAAACAAAATGTAGCTCAAAATGTGGTTGCTTAATTTTGTGCAACAAATGTAGCTGATTGAGAAAAAGCCTTTTGTTTGCTTGCAGATACTGCACAAACGGAATTGGAGGTTAAGCGGGTCAGGTAAATAATTCGTTGTGAAATATTTGCTCAGCAATAATACAGCTTCACTTTTTCCTGTTGTTCTTTCCTTTAACACTGCCTCCTTTTTTCCATTCTCAATTCTTCTAGGGAGGCAAAATTGATAGCTACATAGGACGAGCAGCTGACAGCTTAATGAACAATTATTAGTGTCTGTGGCATATTTTCCAACAGTTTTTCATGAAGAGATGGGTGGTGTAATCCACTGCAATGTTGAAATGGAACCTCTTTTGTCAGCATCTGCTATTAGAGAGCGTAACACTCCGTGAGACTAGAGTATTCATATCTCTTTTTTAGGGAATTTGCAGCTGTAGGTAGCTGGAAGTAAGGCACAGCACAAGAAGGACAACTGTAAAAGGTTTACAAAACAGCTGATATCAAATATGAGATAGTCTTAGGGTTCATCTTAGTAATGCAAACCTGTTCTCTACCTATGAATGGTCAAAGCATCAGAGGAAAGTGGAGATTCTTCTCATTTACTGAGCCACAGTTGGTAAGAATTTTCTGTTAAGGGCTGGGAAGCACAGCTCTATTTTTTTCCGTCAGTTCAGATAGTTAAAAAGAGCTTCATGGTTACTTGTGGATGTTATTACCCAAATTGTAAACTAGAATGGCAGAAACTGCTTATTCTTGTGTAGACCCACCTATTTATCTCTCTATTGAATAGCCAATTTGCAATATTTTCCTGGCTTGAGTGGCACTAATGGAAGTTATGTGCTCTCAGGATTGGTGCCTGTTAGCCTACAAAATTACTATAGATTCACATTTATCTTGGTCAGGCTAATTTTTTGATTGCTACTAAGATATTTAAGACAACATAAAAGCAATATCCTACATGACTGTGTTTAAGGTCCATGTGGAACTTTTATAACAGACTTTTATAATAAACTCTTCATTTAAGCCAAGGGCAATTTCTTTGGAAAGTTAAAATCCATGGATTTTTTGCCTTACTCTACAGTCCTCAGTTAATACTCAGAAGGTACTCAACAGAAGGACTAAAGGGGGTGATCTGCATTGGTTTTGGCAAGGTAGGTTGTGATGGTCGCAGTTATGATGAGGAGTTTTTAATGCATCTACCATCAAGGGCAATCAGATCTCCAGATATAATTTTCAGAATTAACAGCATAGGAATATTTGGTACAAGTACCAGCTCAGCAATGTATTTGACTGCATTGAAGAAAATAGCACCAATATTGATCACCTTACCTCTAGTGAGCTTTAGCTAAAGGAAACAATATTGTCTATAATTATAGTACTAATTCTTGTAATAATATTTTAAAGGAAATTCTAGCTATTTTATAAGCTATCTTTCTAAGCCAAATGTTTATGCTTTGAGGTAATGAGCAATTTTAGTATATTATTTCTTAAATAACATCTCTGGGAAGCATGCTTCCAATGAAACATATTTTTCCTCTGGTAAGAGAACAACACTGCACTTTTCTTGGATTAAGAATAAAATCAAAATAAATACAATGTATGTATGTCACAAGAAATGTCATCTTGCCAAATATAAGTTAATATTTCAGCATCATAGTGATCAAGTTGTCAGTTTGTATGAAATAGTGCTTCATATAAAAGGCACTGTTTGGAAACAACAGTGTACCAATTATAAAAGACAGAAACAGAGTCCTGTCATTTCATGATTTGAAATATTAATGCGTTAACTCAAATACATGAAGAAATGCTAGCTAGTGCAGCAACAATTAACACTCAAGATATGGATAGCACTTAAGAAATAAAATGTTAAGATGTACCATGTTTTGTCAAGATTGATATGTGCAAAGTAATTGACAACAGTCAGTCAGAAGAGATGTGTCATTTGCATAGCCAAAGAGAATACCAGGACATTTTTATTGACAGGATAGGACTTCTTAGTTTTGTTCCCCAGACCAAAGATTTCTTTACCTAATTCTGTTCTTTTTAATCTCATCTGTACTAGAACATGAACATTTAGAATAATTTTATTTTTGAGACAGCAGAAGAGAAATGTGAGGTGTGATTTAACTAAGAATCTTAAGTATTTTGTGATAACAGGGGAAAAGCTAAAAATATCACTTAAACACTTATAGTCCTAATTCATGATGCAGTCTGTTTCTCAACTTTCTGATGTTATTTACTTTAATTACAATAATATATTCTATATTCAGCAAAAAAAGCATTATAAGTTCAGAAGGGAAGCTTTACTTTCATCTTCTCTCATGTCAGTGTTTCATTCTAACCATCTTAACTTATATTAATACTACTTAGCTTTTTTATATGTTGAGTGACTATCCTTGAAAGCCTCTTGTGAGATGGAAAATCATTCTTAATCTCATTTTACATCAAAATCCTGATTCATAGAGATGCTGAGATACTTGTTTGAGGTTACATACAAAGACCTAAATCCAGCAAAATAAGAAAAAGTTTGCACAAGTACACTAATGCTGAAGTCATAGTCAGATCCAAATCTTAGGGGCTGATCAACAGGAAAATAGGAACAGTAGTAGCACTTAACTGAAAACTTCTCCTAAAGGGTAAAAAATAAGGATAGGAATACTTAAATTTTATTTTATTTTACCTTTTTTTTTTTCAAACTTTGCATGGTTCTGATGTTTTCATGTGAGGGCTTGTATGGTTTTTATTTTATTTGAAAACTTTTCTTAGTTGTGTCTAAGAATTTTTTAGGAGCTGTCTGATCTACAAAAATTATTCGGTTATTTGGGGTTATAGATGATCATTCTTAGAGGAGTGCTAAAGGGCAGTCTGGATATTAATTATGAATTTTGACCCCTGTATCTCATGTGCATATCTTTCATCATGTGCCTGCAGTTTCATAGCCTTCACGGTAGAGATGACAGTCAAGGTGAAACCTGAAGTATCTTCAGGAGACACTCTTTATCCTCTTCTCTCTCACTACTGAGATGGTACCTTCTGACCTCAAAATTACCCAGGAGTTTCTGTGTGGTTTTCCCTATTTATCAGTGGTGGCAGTGGTGGAAAGAGATGGTCATGCACAACCTGAGTCCATGTACCTGCCAAAGGTGAATGCCAAAAGTACACCATCTGTCACCTTGGAAATCTCATCTAAAAACTGTCAGGCCAAACCACTGCCTTTCTTTGTTCTCCTGTTTTGAATTCAGAAACTATGCCTTAAACGTACTCCATGCAGATGGTAAAACCTTACAAGGTGAGATTTGTTAAGGTATCCTCGCTCCTTTTTTATATTGCTGTGGGTCAGACTAAACATTGATGGCTGGCTGCATTACCCAGAGAAATTGCTATTTGATCACTGACAGGCACTGCTGAAGTCTTACCACAATTACAAAATGATTCCATGACAATATTACTAGGAAGAAGTAGAAACCATTGATTTATTTAGCACTTCATTGAGTTTTATCCAAGTTAGAATCAGATGTGCAATAACTCACTATAACACCATTGGAGACTTACACAAGGCCTACTTTTGTCCAATTGTTCTGCCAAGAAATAGAATTTCTAATTAAAATAGAGGGAAATAAAATGTAAAAGTAGGTTAAAAAAATGGCTCATATTTTTCTCTTCTTGTAAGATTTCCTAAGGTTTTTCAAAGTCTTTTGAATCCCTCTCACTCTTGATCTCTTCACCCATTGTTCAGCCTTTTACTCAGCCCTGGTCCTGCCCTAAATAATAATTTGACTCAATCTCTGAAAAATGTGTGGGACCAAATGCATGTAGCTCAGTGCAAATTTATAATGGGAGCAGGCACAAAAGTCAGATAGGAATTCTGCAAGCTAATATGTAAATTGAGCTCATGGCATTGTCCTGGATACTGAACAACTACTAAAAGTCTTCTTGAAGTTGCAGAGACCATAGAACCATAGAAAGTTTGGGGTTGGAAAGGACTTTAAAGATCATCCACTTCCAGCTCCCCTTGCTTGGGCACGGACATCTCCCACTAGACCAGGGTGCTCAAACCCCATCCAACCTGGCCCTGAACACTTCCAGGGATGGGAAATCCACAACTTCCCATGGCAACTGATTACAGTGTCTCACCACTCTCATGGAAGAACATAGATGGACAATACTTCTTTCTTTGAGATAGTCAGATCTGCTTTGGCTGATCTTCATAATGGAAATAATGTCTTCTAAAAAGGAAGACATGGAGCAAGCTGGCAAAGGAAGAGAGGGGACAGAAACAAGGTCAAGGGGTATTAAAACAGGTTGTCAGAGCCCTTCATGCCTAGAACAGAGGAAATCCTCAGACTGGTTTCTGGTTTACTCTGATGTTTTCATTTGGGGCTGATCTTTCATAGCCTCAGAGAGTAATCACTTATGGCTAGAGTTCATGCTTTGAATGGGAAGAAGTATGGTGAAACCTTTGCTTACTCTTGAAACTACCACAGTCTACAGAAGGGTACTCTCTTTTTCCTACCACTGTCTTCGAGGGCAAAAAGGAGCATTGCTGCACAAACTCAGGTGAAAATTCAAGTCTGTTAGGGGGGGCAAACCTTAACAGGGCTATCAAGGAGAGTGGTCACCCCATGGGCCAGGTATGGCATCCATCACGGTGAGACAAGCGGAGCGCGTCTCTGGAGTGCCTTACTGACTCAGGGGGTCGCAGCCTAGGAGTATGGGACTCACTGGGGGATACAGGGGAAGAGTGCTTTGGGATAGCACAAGATGTACTGTAGGCTGTTTAAAGGAGGAACTAAAGATAGAGAAATGAAGGGATCTAGTGGAGCTGTGGCAGCTTCATCTCTGTTACGTACAAACAAGTAGCACATAAATAATGTGTAGCTTTGTTGTAGCTCTCAGAGGGAAAGGGAGTTTTTTTGTTACTGGGTTGAGGCAAGGTATGTTTCAAAACAACTGGTCAAGAAATATTTAATAATAATGGAGAACAAACTTAACCATGAAGCGCAACTTAGCATCTAAATAATAATGAAATTAAAAAAAAATCAGTAGAAATACCAGGGAAAAAAAAATCTGTTCCATGTCTTCAGTAACCAGGGTTATGGGAGATCTGTTAATCTTCATGCCAAATTTCTAATACTTCAATAGCAAAAAAATTTAATCATACCATTAATGAGGGAAGGCCTACACTTTTCTTAATTTGTACTTGTTTTCTTATTGAAGTCTACATGCAGCTATTTAAGTTGCTGTCTTATACTGAGGTGAAATTACATCTAAACTTGTGAGAAAGTGATCAACTCAGTCTTTACAAACTTAATTTCAAAACAAAAAGAAACGCCATCATTATTTTTTATCACACTTTTATCCTTACATGTATATCATGCTTTCTATAACTGGAAAATAGAAAACACACATTCTGTACTTAAAAATGAAAGGAAAATGACCCTGATTATCATGTATTTCTCAGCTGAACATTTACTTTATTCCAGCTGTGGAAAAAGGTTTCAAAGAAGAGACTCATTTAATACCATGGCAATGAGAAGAGATGTGTTTATAATGAAATACAAATTTATTGAAGATACATTGTGTCAGACTAAACTGGCATCTTTCCCTTTTTGAGACAGCAGATTTTTCCAAGAGAGAGATCTCAGCAGTATCAATGCAATAAATTATTTGATGTGGTACAATATGGAAAACTATAAGTAGCATTGGAGCAGGCTGAGCGGAAAGATCACAAGATATCTAAGGAGCTAGCTAGGAAGAATGACAAGAGTCTGCCGATGAAAGGCAAGCATTGGCCAGAGGGAAATTAGCAATGGGAGCCCCACCAGTTCAGTGTTGGGAGCAATGTGACATAAAATTTCACTAATGACTTTGGCACAAAGAGTAGAAGGTGGCTGATGAAATCTGCTGGCAAAGGTAAGAGGTGCTAGAAAGCATCAGAAGATCCCCAGTATTCGAATAATAGCAACACGATAAAACTCATTAATAGGAAGTGGTAGTTTTTGCACTTCAAGCACTAAGAACTGGGAGTCCTCATGTGGAAATGCCTGAGGGAAGGACTGGATAAATTACTATACCAGATGATGTTTCTCAGATGCCAAAACTGTGTAACATAAACCAACAAATGAAATAAATAGAACAGATGCATTTGTAGCATTCAGTAATAGAGGTATTTCCGGTAGGAACAAAAAGCTGTGAATGATGCTGTACAAGACACTGGTGGCACCAGATCCAGCATATAATTTTTATTTTCCATTTCCCAGAAGAGGCAGTAACAGCTAGCAGAGTTGCAGAGAACAGCTACCAGGCCAGTGAGAGGAACAGACATATTTTCTTAGAAGTTAGCTATGTAGCTTTTTCCTAGGAGGTTGTGCTGCTTTAAAAATTGTATGAAGAAAATAATTTGGAATTTTAAGCAAGATGAACAAAAAATTAAAGTGTTTAAAAATGGGGCAATTTATCACATTCTTTTCGTCTTCTTCAGATGGAATTCACTCAGACGCAGACAGAAAACCATCTATAGGAAAACTGCACAGGGATTAATTTCCTTCAGCATATGCAACCTCACTTATGCAGAAGAATATGAATAAATTCTAGCATTTTTCAGAGATTTCTCCTTTAGAAAAAAGCTGTTAATGTATAACTGCGTCTATATTCCCATCTATGGCTGTCTGGAAGTGCTCAGTACTCTAATATTTAAGTACAGTTAGATAAAGGTGAAAGAAAGCATTTGGGAGGAAAAAAAACAAACCCAAAGGACTGAATTTTGAAAGGTTAATTCCAAGTGCTGAGGGTGTAGTGTCCAAAATCATAGAACCTTTTTGACTGTATCTGATATTATCCTTCTTTATAGCTGACAAATGTTAACATTAAAAAAAATGAAAATGCCCTCTAGTTCTCTTCCCTTAATCTTAACACTGGGTGACTGCTCCACTACATTAATACTTGCTCTGCCTGTTCTTTTGACTCCCTTGGTGATTTGATCCATAAATCGCTTCTCTCTGGAGCCCAACAAAAATTACATATTTATTTTTCTTCCTGGAGTTTATATTCCTGAATTTTCAATGCTGTAGTGATACAATGGTTCTGTTTTACTTAGTGTCTTCTTTCTTGCATGCACAACTTCTGCGGTGGTGGGTCATCATCTCTGATGAGGGAAATAGTGGCATTTTCAAAATGTATATTAAAAACGGTTGAACAGCCAATTTACAGGTTTGATATGGTTCTGAAATATTTGTTTCAAAAGTGCTTTATTGACAGGACTTTTATAAACACACACAAATGACATATTTTCAAATCACTGGCTTTTTTATTTTTTTTTTTCCTCCGGTAAACAAAAAAGAAGTACAAGGTTATGGCTCTATAATCTGGTATTAAATCAAACTAGTGCATCAACCCACACAGCGTAAGAGAGCACCACTGGGAGATGTCTACCACTGATCTCCCTGCCTTGGAAGGCTTAAGATTACATAAACGCATTCTCTTTCATTTAACCTACTCAAAGCCTGTCTCTTCGAATCAAAACTCATGCTGGCCACTCCAAATTATCAAGACACAACTTATCTACAATAGACTGCTCCAAAAGATTACTGACAAATTATAAGCAATTTCAGCTGCCTGTAAATGTTTCCTGTGGATCATTTTGACTGACCTTGAGATCAACCTTCAGCAATTCGGGTATTTGTCTTTCATATATTTCCCTAGTGGATATGAATATCAGTTGTATAAAAAATGATGGATGGTGGCAATTTCCTATTAATTGCAACTGAAAAAAAAATTCCTAGCACTTCTGATGGGTAACACTGACCACAGAGAAAGGGGAACTGTATTTCAGGTGAATATTTTCTCTGGCAGTTTTTGTGTAAACAAGTCTTGAATGATGCCTTTGAATAGTTGTGAAAATGTGTCATTGGCAATTGTCCTAGAATTACAAACAGAGTAAGAAAAGATGAAATCACCTATTCAACAGAAGCAACTGTCAGAAACAAGGAAGAAAATATGCTATTTCTTCTTCCTCTTACATTTTTTCTACTGCAAGGAATCTGAGTCTGTGACCTAAGTCTACCAGGCTCAGTGAGTATTTTGGTTTCTGAATATTGATAGATATACCATCATCTTAAACATTCATATTTATCATATTTCATTGCCCACATTTTTATAATCTAATTGCATTTTCAGTCAATTCTAAAAACTTTAAAAGTGAAAATTTAGGAAAAAATAAAAATGCAATGTTCTCACTGAAAATCAAGTGAACTCCAGTGCTATCCAATTTCCAATAATGTTTTTGAGTGGTCTTTATTGAAAAACATTATGTAAATGGTTCTCACCTGGTATATATACACTTTTTGATACAGAGGAAATGTTCTTCTGTTCTTACTAAAATGAAATTTGATGCTATCATGTGCAAAAGCGTACTAAATTCTTTAACCTTTGCATTACTTTCTGTTTTCTGCAGTGGGTTCATTATTTTAGGGATTTATAGCAACTAATTTTCCCAATCTGTTACAGATCTGAATAAGTATTTGCAGACTATTTGGCCATTAGTAGCAGTTGTGACCTAAAGCATAAGACAAATATATGTTTTTAACACTCTCCTGTCAGCCATGGTTTGAAAGTCCACATTAAGCGGTTTTGTGGCCTGAAGGATGGGACATGAAGATAGCCTGAAGGAACATGCTTCACAGTGATGGTCTCAGGGACAGTATTTTAAAGCACTTTGATGCTCAAAGATGCAGCCAGGTACTTGATAGTACATATAAATAAGACTGAGTTCCTGCTAGATGAGACACTTAAGTGTTTTTTTTTTAAACCCAGCTGGGCATCAAGTGTTTTTTTTTTAAACCCAGCTGGGCATCTGTTTTTACTCTGTCTCTAGCTCTTCACTACTTTCAACTAAATTCTGGTCAGTGAAAACATATTTTCTTCTTCTAAGCCTCTCTTTTGCCCTTTCAAATTCAGCTGCATATCTGAGAGTGAGTTTGGGTTCTTCCTTTCTGTCCATCACAAACAATGAATGTTTTGCAGGCTCAGAAATGCCCGTAGGCCTAGTTTTGGAACAGAGTGAACATTTTTGTAGTGCTGCTCAAGAAATAAGATATTGCCAATCATGTTTTGTCTCTGTTCACTCAGATGAAACTAGAAAAGTACACAGGAACACAGTATACTTAAATGGTGACATGCTTTCTTAGTAACTATTATGCTGAAACATACTTTAATAGGCAAACTAAAGGAAGTATGCTTACAGCAAAGTAATTCTTTTTTATAAGACACATTTCCTCTCTGTTAATTACTTGGAGAGAGACCTTAAAGAGCTGTCTGTGCTGCTGGATTTTAGGGTGCCACATTTCCACACAGGCACTGAAATAATGCTGAAAATGCTTTCCTCATTCACAATAAGGTCAGCAGTGAACTTATATTGTCAGGAATTTTAAAGATTTCTCTCCATCAGTCCTCCAGCTCTTCCATTCTTCTGAGCAGAGATTCTCAGGGATTGTTCTCTGCCATGCAGCGTGGATATCTCTGGATTTCATATGGATCCCAGAATCCTTTTCAGCATACTTATTTCAGCACTCCCTCTTACAGTCCTTTCACAAACTGTAAATCAGAAGCAGGAATGAAAGGTCCAGGTGAGTGAGCAGAAATAAATGCTTTATAAGAGGAAAAGACACAGCAGGAATACTGTGTTGATAGCTGAAGCAGTTTGGTATGGGAAAACACCTGGTTATGAGTGGAGAGATATGGGTTTAGCCCAGATTTTGCTCAAGACACTTAGTATGTGTAGTATTAGTATGTTGGCCTTGCTTAGCTGACCTTAATTACATTATTTTTTTTTCTGTGCAATCTAAATAAGGCTTTTAATAGTTTAGTTTCAAGTAATAAAGTGCCATTCATGTGTGTAATTTATTACTAAGTACATTAATATTTATAGACAGAGCTGAAACTCTTTAGTCAACATGAGAGAATTTTCTCAGTCAAGAAAATCATCTTTGGTCCAATTTATTAAGCAAGTGAAGAACTGTCTAATAGAAACCCTTTGCATGGCTGCTGTAGGTCAAGCTAAGCTGATAGAATAATAAAATGAAGTTGAGTTTTACTGCATTCTCATCCCTTTTATAAACCTTTTGGCTCTGAAATCTGGCATAATGTTTCAAAACAAATCCAAGTCAGAATGCAATTCTTGGAATCATAAAATGCTATGTAACTTAGAATTATCTTAACACACTGATTTTAAAATTCAGTAGGGAAAATTTATCTGTACTCTCTCCACTATGGCAGAGATCAATTTAGGCGAATGTTTTTCATTTGCTTTGTAAGGAGTGCAACTGCAATTTTTCTATGTGAATAAGAATTTGAGAGTATGGAAATTTTCTTGGACTCTCTGTATGGCTTGTAGGGTGCAGAATGGCTCCTATGTTTATGTCATTACTTCTGTTGAAGTAAGTCAGCATTGACTAAGCAAAGTCACAGCATGAAAGGACATTTGTTTCTATGCTTTTAATGTACTCAACAGCATAGTGGAGCATGTGAAGGATTTATCAATTTAAGGAGTACAAGTGACCATTAAGTGCACACATAAAAGATTTCTGTACATTAATTAGATACCTGCATTTAAGTTAGAAGAAAAATGTCAACTCTTTGTAAAACATGAGAAACATTAGGGAATGACAGCATGTGTCTCTGCATTAAAGTGCCATTAAAATCATTATGACTTCAAAAACATTGAAAAATTAATTTTATATACGATTCTGGAAGATGCTGAGGTCTGTTGTGTACAAAACCAGAATGAATAATTTCCAGTGCTTGACATTATCAAAGTAGCATCTCATATTTCCCATCCAATTGCATTTTGTGTATATAGTTACTGCAATGTTCTTTTTCCAGCTTCACTTTGAGTCATTGTTGTGCCTATGAATTTAACAATGCTTATTGTCAAAGATGTACTCTAAATCCCTGAGTCATAAATGCTGCAAGACCATAAGAGTTTAAATGTTATAATTGAATGTCCAAATAGCTCATAGTTAATGTGGATGAACAGATCATTGCTAATTGGCATAGAAAGGAGGTTTCCCTTGTGTGAGAACTCATGGTTTCCAAATAACTGCTGGAAGTATATGTAACTGCAGGGAATGACAGAAGCTTTGAAATAGCAAATGTGAAGCTCATGCACCACCAAGTTTCTTAAGCTTCCTTTATGTGTAAATGCACCAGTAATCTGTGTCTTTTTCTAAACATCTGGGATAAAGAGACCTGACTCCACTCTACAGACAGACCATGTGGCTGCAGAACAGAGAAGGCAAGAGGGAAAATAAACCATATAGCCTAGAAAAACAAACCAGAGCTGGTTAACATTGAAAAAAAAAGCATTATCAAACCTGTTATTCCAAATGTTGCAAAATTCATATCTGATTTCAAATAAACACAGATTATTTATCCAGTTTGTAAGACAGCTGAAAGGCTATGAGCTTGTATCCTTCCTGAAGGGGTCTTCAAAGTTACACTGTTAAGTCCATTATATCTAAAACTTCTCCATGGTATGGGCCTGCTTTGGAACATGAGACCTCCTTTCAGTTCGGTGGCCATTTGTCCGCCTTCTTTTGCCCTCAGAAATCAGCAGATGAAGCCCAGCCCTTGGTGGCTCAGTGTACTCAGGCAAGAGAACTGGAGCCTAGAATTCATATATCTTGGCGTATTCAAGTTATCCAGCAAATCAGCTGGGATTTATGCAAGCCATGACACTTAGGAAGGACACTGCTCAGTGGGTGGAGCATGAAGGGTAGTGTTTCCTCTGAGCGGCCTCCTGGAACATGGGAAAGCCTTTCCTGTAGAGAGTACCCTCTGTGGAGTGCGGGTAACCTGTGAATGAAGGGCTGGCTCTCTGTGGGGAGCTACCACGGCATGTGGGATGCTGGTGAATGGAGATACTCTGTGGCAGGGTACTCGGGCTTTATGCATATAAAGTAAGTATACAATCAAGTAAGGGTGTGTGCTAATTTATGTAGTATTTGGGAGTTACTCCAGTCAATAGAGCTGTGTAGGAATCTGCAGGAATATACCAGTGTGATTTTAAAATAAAGAGTGAGATCTTTTTTGTGTATAAAAAGAAGGTCTGCAGAGTTCCCAAACTCAGACACAATTCTTTATTAATTTATCTTAGAGTTTCCTAGGAAGGAGAGTGAACAGACATGATGAGCAACGGGATGAAGGGAACAGTAGCTGTTTGCATGTTGCTCAGAAAATTAAGAACATGTGCTATGGAGTCGGCAGAGCTGGAAAATAACAAGTCTGTGCTGACACGCAGATCTGCAAAGGAGAATATGGAAGGATAGCTGACACTAGAAGAGCCAAGACTCAGGGGATTTTTGTGTGGAAGGCACTGAACAAAGAAAGAGTCAGAAGGTGGAGATAGCTGGTGAAATTCAGAAAGAGGGATGCATTTTATTTTTCACGAGAATAAATCTGAAGGGAAATATCAAGAATCAGGATGGACAATGTATGATCAGATATGCTATTAGCAGAAAGGAAAAGGACTGTAAGAAATAAAAAGAAAGAAGATTCAACAGAAAGGTCATATACAATGGCAAGCTTTATAGAAATATTTCTTAGAAGACAGTTAGTCTCAGTATGTTAAGATAAATAAGAAATCTGAAGGCAAAAAAAAGGAAGGAAAAAGAAATATGAGGAGTTAGACCAGTGGGCTTGGAGGACAGGGACCATCTCCTGCAGCTCGGTCAGGGCAGTGCAGTGCCCAAGGATGGCCCCAGGTACCACATAGCATTTGCATTAGATGGTGAGTTGTGAGCAAACCCATCATTATTTTAGCCTTTAGCTCTTGCATCCAAGAACTGTCATGTCTTTTGAAATGTGTTTACAGCTTCTGACACATCCTGTCATTGTTGTGGGACTTACAGTAATAGGGGTAATTCTGATCCAGGCCTTTGCTGCTAGCAATAATGAAAGCCAATGCATGGGCATCTTATCCAATCATCTTAATAGTGCTCTGTACTGAGTAGTGATTTGTAATGACTTTGTGTAACATGGGTTTGTTTCATGGTATTATTACAGTTTTCAAAATTATTATTTAAGTGAGCTGTACTGATTCAGATATCAAGAAAACCTTGGATTTCTATACTGTTCACTTAGGCTTTATGCTGTATTCCATTTTCCTTCACTTCCCAATATCATCTATCATTTCAACGAATGCCACTGATCCAAAAGTCATTGACCAGAACTTTCAGGTAAATTGATTGAAAGGGAGAAAAAAAACATAGAACAAAACAAATCCACAGACTTCCCGTAAATAAACACATCAAACTCTTCCATTTTATATGAGCTTCTGTGCTTCTTCTTTTCATTTTAACTAGGTTTTACATGTTGGAATGACAATGTCATTTGTCAGGTTATCAAATAATACTTAAGCAAGGCCTAATACTACTTATTTAAGCTAGATTTATTTTTCTGTGGGTATCTCTGCCTTGCTTTCTCAAATTCTTGATATCTTTCTCAGACTGAGTGTTTACTGGTTACAGTAATGAGCGAAAAAACCCTATATACTCTTTCTCTTGGTGTAATATATCCTGAATTGTTCTAGGAAAGTCTCTTCCTATAATGTTCATACACCTGCCTATATACAGGCCAACAGGCTGTATGATCCTTTAGAACCACAAACTGAACTGCAGCACTTAAACTTTTTATGAAAAGCACTGAAATGGTTTTAAGCGAATACATAAAAGTAGGGGGAGGGTAACTAATCAGTATATTGTTATTTTGACATATTTGGTTGTCTTTTAAAAAATGCATTCATAATTTTCTGTTTGACGTGATCTCAGCATCCAGTAAAAAGCTGAGAATTTTTCATCCTACTGACAGGACTCCATTAATAAAACAACAATCTTTTGTGTGTAGTAATCTTTAATCTTATTTTGTCACACACTTCTCAGTAGCATTTCCACTCGTTTTACAGTATAATTTATGGCACTGAAACAACTCTCTGCCCTGAAAAAGGTCAGTCTGTCAAGGTTTACTTGTCTTTGAAGAAAAGTAATAGAGCATTATTTATGAAGCAAAGAATCCGCTTCAATACTTTAATCAATCAGAAAGATACTTGCATTATTGTATCTTTTGCCAAAAAATACCACGAGCAAAGGATACATCAACCTTGCATTCCCTTTTATGTCACAAAAAGCCTTTTACCTTTTATGTCTCCTTGTCCTTCTGTGTTTACTGCAGTATCAAAATAACAAGGCGGATGATGTCTGATATCTGGGAACAATTTGTAAATTATGAGGATAGGGATTGATCTTATCTGAAGAGGAGGGAGTCTCCAGACAGATTAACTAGAGCTATCCACTGTGCTCATTACAGTAAACTCATTTTGGGGGTTTGGGTCATGTGCTGTAAACTAACATTTCTAGAGCGAGAACTGCAAAAGTTTGAGGGATATTTATGGTACCTCAAAGATGATAGGCATGAGGCGCAACCACATTTTGTACCCCTAAGTTTTTAGACATCACTGAAAGCACAAATTGGAACCTGTGACGTGGGTAAACAAATTGGTATTTCATTAGAGAAAACACTTTAAGTCTCTAAAATAAGAATTTAAGTTTAGTAAGACAGCTTTATGTGAATGAAATGCCAATACGTTATTTAACTGCTCTGTTGATGTTTAAGAGGTGTGTAATAAGACACTTTTACCTATTAATTGTTAGATACTAGCAAGTAGTTTTTGCTAATTAGTCCCTATCTGTCATGAAACCTCTCTTACAACTGGGATGAGTTGCTTCTTGCCTAAATCTCTAACCACTGTTATCTGTTTCCTTCCCAGGAACAGTAACCACACTTGTCACGTATCTCCATCAGTACTGGTAACCAGTCGAAGTCCTCTGCATTTTACTCTTGGTGTAACCATCAGCTTGACTCACCAAGTTCCTGCTCTGAAGAGATGGACACTATCTCTCTCCTAAATCTCTGTTGCAGCCTAGACAAGGTTGACAGAAACCTGAACTCTGCCTCAATTCTCATGACAAGTCAAAGCAAATTAGATGTCTGTACTACATGCAAGTTCAGCTGGTGATCACAGGGTCCTTTTTAACAAGTTTGTTAAACACTTGTAAGAGAAGCAAATGTCCTAACAGGAAGACCAGAACCAAAGTAGATGGAAAATATGTGCAACATCATCCTCAAGATGTCTCAGTGTTTTTATACCTTAAGATGATTAGGAGGTAAAAGCCCATGCAGATATGCTGGCTAATATCTCTACCTATATGCTTTCTATTGGATTGATATTCAGAAAAGAAGCACTGGTAAAGTGTTCTGACAACATTAATATTTCTTTTTTTTTTTTTTTTTTTTTT
>VZTE01006457.1:895872-921879 GCA_013397775.1 Eulacestoma nigropectus | reverse complement strand
TTTTTTTTTTTAAATTCTTAGTTGATATATGGATTCTTAAGGTGAGCAGCTGGTCCTTTCACAGTTAGTGGAAACTGCCATCTCAGTTAAGTCTAACAAGCTAAATTTTGGATGGCACACTGCCTAAGCATACGAGACATTTAAGTATGGTGGATCTAGCTGTCTCTCTCTGGTTGGTAGAAAAAGATTTGCCTATATTACTTCTGATAAGATAGTTTTTAAAGTTTAGCATACATGATATGGCAGATTATGGCTTTGCAGGACACCTGATTTCAGATTTATTTGTAGTAAGCAAGTCTATTGTCCTGCAAAGAAGAATGTACACAATGAACTTTTATTTTCTGCTTATGACAGTATTTTAAATTAGCAAATTTTGTGAACACAAGAAAGTGGGGAATGCTGGTTGCCAAATAAGCATGGGGCTGTACAGAGCACATTAGACAAATAGTGGCATAAATGCTTGCTTGATTGTGACCAGGTAATAGCTATGAAATAAGGGTCATATGAAGTGCACTTTAAGTGCTCCAAATACCTTTGTACCTGAAATAAATCTGTATTAACAGTTACAGAGTCCAAAGCAAGGGAGTTTGATTTTGAAGTACAGCTTTTAAAGTCAGAGTGATATGATGATGAGTTTTAGTAGCCAAATAAAAATGAGTCAAGAGGATGTTAAAAGTGTGACATACCTGAGCACTCTCCAGGACAGATAGACCACAACAAGAATGACCCAGTCTCACAATGGAGTTTCATATGAACAGGTGTGTGAATGATTTAAAAACACCAGTTGTGACTAAACAGGACCTTGTAGTTAAAGATTAGCATGTGCTAAATTGATTTGGTATAATGAGGACCAAATTGATCTGTGCTTTACAAGAACAGTCTCTAAAGCACAGTGCTGATACACAGTGTTGCACTTCAAGTGCTGGTGGCAGGGAGCTGAAATGTCATAACCAGCCCATGATCCAGTGGTCTACTGTTCTTTTGTCAGAGTTCTGTACAATTCCTTTGCAAGCCAGAATCCCCTGCAATGAATGAAAGTCTTCCAGGAGCTTAAATGACACCTGCTTTTCACATTCAAATTAAAATGAGAGAGAGAGAGACAGAGAATCAATTACTTTAGAAAAATCAATTATTTTGTAAATATAATTTTGTAAATACTTTCTTAGGTTTGCCTTCATATTTGTACATCTCTTCCGATGTGCCATTTAGATCTTGCAGAATACATCTCTGTGAAGTGTTACCAAACTTGAATTTTCATTGACTATTTTCGTTTATTTCCAGTTCCAGACTTTTGCATTTTAAGATCGGGTCCGTAGATGTAATTCAGACCAGGACTGCATGTTAAACCATTTTCCTTACAACTTTTATCCTTCCTGTCCACCTCTTTTCTATTACTTATTAGGCAGAATTTTTCTAAGTAAAACCAGACATTTCAAAAGGAGAAGTTATTACCTTCTGCGAAGGTGTGTTAGATTTTTTTGTTCTATTGTGTTTTCTGTTTAAGAAAGATACACCAGGAGCACGTGAAAAAGAAATAAAACTGTGAATGACACAAGCGAGGGCTGCAGTCAGTGTGATAAAGACAGTAACAAGAAAGGGTCTGTTGGTTTATACTGTTTCCCATTCTTGATACAATCATTGTCTCAAGAACAGATTCATATTCTGCATCATTTTCTGTTACCTTTATAGTCTTTCTTATGAGAATGAGGAATGAAAATTTTAATGCCTCATATATTCTGTGAATTACTGTAGGCGAGTATGCTGTACTACTTTGATCTTTCCTATATTCTGTGGTTTGATTGGGTCGTGATGTGAATGGAAAGCAGCACAAAACAAATCACTTTCTGAGAGAACAATTGCAATGCGAATAGGTGCAGAAAGAAAAAGGTACCAGTTCAACCCATTCTATTATGCAGTAGATTGGGTAGAAACAGAGTTCAAATATCTGCTTTTAGAGGTACTAAATATTATCTCAATTTTTGGGTTAACCAACCTATCAATTTCTAGCAAAATTTTTGACTGTGTTCATAATCTGAATTTAACTGTCTAGGCTTGGATTCCGTATTGCTTTCCTAAAGTTCAGCAGTGTTGTAGCAAAGAAGGAAGGGGAGGTGAAGTCAGACAAAGGAAATTAAAAGATTTAAAAGAAAACAAAGCAGCTGAAAAATTAAACCTGTCGTAACGGCCTTAAAAATTCTGCATCATGTGTCTACTCGCAACTGGAAAATAACCAAGCAGGAGGAAAAGCAGGGGGAGAAATTGAAGCCAAGGGGAAGTCTAGGTTGCCCTGGGCAGAATTACTGCTATACTTCCCAGTTGCCTGTAGCATAGAAGGTTTTCCCACACCAAGTAGTAGTGTTGTCCCTGCCAGCCCCACGCCCCTCTCTCCCTTGGCTGACGCTTGAGTCGGGAATTGTGAAGGTGGATAGCTTGTGCCTGTGATGGGTAACAGCACTTCTAGCAAACACCACAGGCATCCATTTTCCTTTCAATGGACCCTTTCTCCAGTCAGCCCTGATTTTTATGCAAGTGATGTGTGGTTTTGTGACAAACAAATGTGCCAGGGTACATTTTAGACGGGAATTTTTTAATACCGTGGAAGACCCACCATGAAGCATTGTTTGAGGTTTGCTTGCAGTAAGGAGCAAAAGGGAAGAGGGGTAAGAAGGCAAAAATTAATGAACAATCTTGCTGCTACTCACCATATTCATGTTTAGCAAGCTACTTTTGAATAGGGCAGAAATAATACATGACATTTTGTTAGAGACATGAAGCAAGCTTTTCCCTGGGTCTGAAAGCAGATGGCTGTGCCAGGTTTTCAGATGTGGCACTTACACATTTTAAGTCCATCCCCTGCCACATCCTTGTACTTATACTCCATATCTCTGTGTGCTCATTTCACTATTCAGTGGGATTTGCATAAGTACATTCTAAAGATATGTTTGGCATCTATATTATAATATCTAAATCTATGACATAGGAACGCTAGAGCTCTGAAAAGAATTTTAAGAGTTCTTTAAATGTTATCTTCACCACTTAGAATTTATTATATATCAACAAATCAAAACTGTGCCGTAATTCAGAACATATAACTCTGTTAGACTGGATATACAATTACTTCGCATCGTTATCTTCTAGAATTCTCACAAGCTCTTGTTTGCTAATCTGTGTGAAAAGAGTACAATAAAATCTGTCTAACTCTCCTTGAACAAATATAAAGCTACCACACCTCCTGTGAAACCAGTGTTGTGTTTGACTCCTCTTTTCACCCATGCACATGCACTTTAATAGTGAAGAGAACGAATGCTGTGTTAGACACAAAAGAGATTATTTCTTCAGGATGTTGAATGCATATAAAAAAATACTAGTGGTTCTCTAGTTGCAGACTGAAAAGCAAATGTCTGTATTAAAGTGATGGATTGCAGACACCATAATATGCTACAACAAAGCCATGGGTTTGTACAACAATTCTAATACTTTTACTTTCTTTGCCATGTCTGTTGCTAAAACCTTTGAATACTAGAATCTTCTCTATTCTGTCTTGCCTATGACATAGTTTGCTGTATTTCAGCTTTCTTATCACCTGTGTATATTGCTAGTCATGCAGAAAAATCTTTCCTTAATTACTCTTGAGTAAGGCATCATGGCCAAGCAGTGAAACACATCAGACACGCACGTTGTGCCCAGGTTGCTGAGTCCAAATAACACAAGGGCTTTTACTGTAGAACTAGGGCTGCTTTCATGATGAACCTGGTCCCTGCAACATTTCTTTCAGTACAAACCAAATGACATCTGCCTGGTACCTTGTTACCTGCATATCTTGAAATGTCTGCATTTCCTCCAGTTTCCTTTCAAAGACTCCTCTCTTGTTCCTTCATCCCATCTTTTACTTTTTGCTTTCTCATGTCTTATTATGCAGTCTGTTTCCTAATTACCATTAAAGCAGCCTTTGCAATTTGTGTTTGCAAAAACCCACAGAAATTTATTTGAGAAAAAAGGATAAACTCAACAAACCTTTGACTAAGAGGTTTTTGGCATGATTAAAAATGGACGCATTTCCACTTCTCTCTTTTGTTATGGTTCTATGACCCCAGAGAGATTTTGACTTTTTGTTTTGCTTTTCCCATCTTGTTTCAGTGTTTCCATTTCAATTACTGACCTCAGTGTTTTGTTATGGGGTGATTTGCTTTTTTTTCCTCTTTGTTTTGTTTCACCATTGTAACTTTACCTTTTAGCTTTATTTTGACATAACGATGAAATATTTTCACTACTCTTTCATGCTGCCCTATTTTTATTTACTTTTTATTTAGATGAGTACTCATAATTTAAAATTGCTTCAGTGTACCCTCTTGTAGTCATACTTGAAGTCAGTCTGTCCTCATGAGGAAATTAATTAATTAGTTTGAAGACATGCCTGGCTGCAGCCCCAAATCAGAGAAAAGAACATGATCGGTGAAAACAATATAGGACACAAAAGCACTTACAGAGATTCTCTTAACGTAGCAGACAGGTACCCCCACTGCAATGCTGGGCTGATGTTTTGTACTGTTTAGAAGTCAGAAATTATACATTTAATTCACTTTCCCATGCCAAAATAAGCCCTTTCCCTTCGACGCTGGAAATACTGCAGTAAAGCAGGACAGCAGCAGCACACCCAAAGGCACTATCTTTATCCTGGTGCCAGTTTCAGCAGCAATGCCAATATCTTGCTTTTCCAGCCACAGCCTGTGACCCAGAGAAACGGCAGCATGAAGCTGGGCAGCAGAAGCCTTGTTTTGTGGACCGGCCCACCGGTTAGCTCTAGTGGAAGCTAGTTAGGTAGAAATAATGTGTTAGGATTTCAGGGCAAAATCTGAGAAATGAGTGCACAGTAGACCCAGCAAGTTAAGAAGAAGGGTAGGTGTGGTACAGATGGTTGGGTGCAGCAGATAATTTTGAAGAGGGAGAAAACAAATAACAAAAAGTTGAGTGATCCTCAGACAGCCAACAGAAGGCTGCCTCTCTAAACCATCACAGCAGCAAGCTATGGTCTGGGCTATCCAACCATAGAACTTTACTTGGATATGATTATTTTTGGAAAGGACACTTCTATTATGAGGCCTCATATTGAAAAAATGTCACTATCTTTATCTCCAAGAAACATGTCTTTTTTTTTTTAACATGAAGTCTTCTGAGGAGCCAGGTAGTGCTCCTATGGTGTATTTAACTTTGACACCACCACTACAGATTTTCATTGCTGGAGATGCTGGGAAAAAAACCGTATGTCATATATGAGTTGTCTAAATACAGTTAGTGAAGGTTTGTGATCTGTTATCTGGAGATAACAGAAGTATTAAAACACATGAAGGGCAATTCCAGGGCAAACATTGTAAAAAAAGAGCTCAAGAGAAAAATAAAAGATGCATGGAATTTTTTCAAGGGCCAAAATGGGCTGCACCAATTCTCTCCAGAATTAAAGCTGAGCCAAAATAACTTAGTGGAACCTGTTCAAAACGAACAAAAATATTGTTACAAACATACTACAGCTATCTGGGAGCAAAGGCCACTGATGACAAATTGATTCTGACTCCAAGCCTGCTTCACATGTGACACTTCTTCTTCAGACGCTCCGCCACAGCACGCCGAGGCGGTGAAGTCCAGACTCCCTCATTTTACTTGAAACAGGGACCAGATCTCTGTGACTCTATGGGAAGCATAGTATAACATGGCCTGGATAGCTGGAGAAGTAGAAGGGTCCTCTGTATCACAGTACACATGTAAAGTACTGCGGCATCACAGCAAGGTCCTTAGTCCCTTCTAACGATGGTGTTTAGCCCCAGCTTCCTGCACAGAGCTGTCATTCTATTTTTTTCCAGTGTTGAACAGATCTCATTCAGTACTAGATTCTGGATCCTGGTAATGCATTGGTTTGCAGTGTAGCTATGATGCCTGTGAGTTGAAAAGAGCATTAGATGACGGAAAACTGAAGAGAGGTGGGGTAGGAAGCAGAGGCAGTTCATAACCATTAGCAGGTCTCTCCAACACAAGCTGTGCTGTGCAAGACCAAGGGCCACTAATCCTATTTGCCTTTCCTGTGAGATACACAGAAAACAATGCAACATTGCTGGGTGCCCTGTGAACTGCTGCAAGAGGCTTGCACATAGCAGATTACTGTCTGTGGGGCAAGAGAGGGGCTCCTTCCCTCTTCACATTCAACCACCTCCTTCCCTACTTTTCTGTGCCTCTTCACCTCACCTCTAAGGGATATTACTCTGTATCACTGAGTGAAAGAGACAAATTCTTGCACCCTTCTCACTCTCACCCCTGTACTTGACTGAAAGTGTAAGATAAAATGGATACCTGTCAGTCTCCATGTTCTGAACGCAAAGCCAAAGAAATTTAATTCTTAATTTTCCACTAGAAGTGTCTTAACTACATATTAATGCTGATAATTGAAGATGAATTAATCAATCATTTCAATATATGAAAAACAACTAGTACAGGGACACCCTGGTTTCATCAAAAACTCCAGAATTCAGATTCTTCACACTGTAGCAAGATCACCTTTTTGAGATGAGTATTTTATTTCCATTCTTTGTAACATACTTTTTCCAAGCATTTTGGAATCATTCATTTATCAAATATAATACAGTCATTGCATGCCACATTCAAAAATCAGCTCTTAAAGAACTTAATTTGCACACTTTTGCACTTCACAATTTAGTCACATAAGTAGTACACTTGAAATCAATAATACTAACCTTGTAAGCTGTGTTTGAGATTAATCACCCTACCAGACCTGCCGATTTTACCTCAAACATGTATACTGTTCATGGTATAAGAGCGTTTGAATTAGCCTACAAGCTCCTCAGGGCAGGACACACATCTTTGTCTACATCTGCAAAGTGTGAACAGACAGTTGGCTCCTGATAAATAATAAAACACAATTACCTAACTATAGGATGCAGAAATTTGCAAGGAAATGAAATTTCAGGTTGCCTGCAGACAAAAGCTCAGAAAACACATTTCAAGTAATAAAAGGTGGAGGACAAGGGAAACAAAAACTTTACAAAATCCCAAGGTGGGAGGTTCAAGGATGGGCATCGTCAGATTAATTCCATTTAGTTAACATGGCATTAAAATGAGCTGTGCTGATTTCTAGGGATTAATAGTATAGAAATGGATTTTTTAAAAAAAATTTTTTTATATAAAATGAGATTAAAACTTTTCAGATTCGTACCATTCCTTTCTGCTAGAGATAAGAAGTCTGCTTTACTGGCTGTCTGTAATCAAGATGATGTGACCTTTACTGGATTAATATCTCCCTCTTTTTCGTAACTAATTTTCTGTAATAGCAAAGGAAGATATTTTGGAGTATAAAAAACACTCTGAGGGTTTGGAACTGGTCATAAGGAAGAGTAAAATCATTATTGCAGGATATATAGAGGTGTTAACATCTTAAACACAAATTCATAATCAAGCCATATGAAAAGCTTTTTTTTTTCCCTAGTGGTACGGTTTTAACTTTATTACTTTTTTGCTAAACAAACTGTGACACACTGCTGTAAAATTTACACAGTAACCTGCCAAAAAAACCCATACACCAAAGCCAGGTCATAGATATATAAGCAATATCTCTCCAAATCAGATGCCTGCCCCTCATATCCCAAGAAAGGATTCATCCTGAGAGAATAGAGCAAATTTCAGATAGTACTGACTTTCAGCATTTTCTCTGCAGAGAACAACCACATTCCTGTTGGAAATTAAAAGATGCCCTCCTGGTAAAAATACAGAGCAGCCTCTTTATCCCAAAAGTGCCTCTTTCTCACCCATCTTTGCTCATTTTTTGACTTTATAGAGTTCTCTCTTTAAAACTTGTCACTATTTTTATCTTTTTGACTATATTCCCTAGAAATCTCCTGCTCAGGGAGCTCTACTTTTCTGCTATAAACGCCTATGTACAGTGTCATGGGTCTGAAATTTACTTTCCTTTTACCCTGCCCGTTTTTCTACTTTTAAAAGTTTGCTATTTTTCCTATCTCAAAATCCTTAGGGTCATTAAGGGTTTGGCTTGGATGGATTCTATCTATCTGGCGATCATCTGCCTTTCTCTTCAGACAGTAAAATCAACACAGTTTCTTCTCATAAGGTCAGAATTAGACAGCTCCTACACGTCTGCTTTGGTGCCTACTTTCAAAGAGGGATAGAAACCAAAGAGTGCCCTACAGAAAGGGGCAGTAAGAATGTGTGCAGTCCCAATCACCATTTAAAAAGGGGAAATGGTGTCATAATTAGTGTTATAACCGGAAGTGGCCAGAACCCTGAGAGCTGCCAGCACAGATATGCGACACAGCTAGCCAGTGTGAAATCAATGCAAGAAGACAGCCTAACTTGTACTAAAGCATCAACACCTCCATGGCTTCCCAGGCAGCTTTGACCGGTGTAGAAATTTACCCTCAAAGCACTGGAGAACCCACCTTGTCTTAAAGGCAAGAAGAAAATGGATTTTTTCAAGGAAGTGGTGAGTCATAACATTTTCATAGCTTTATTCACAGATTCATAGTGTGTGAGGTCAGAAGGGACTATTAGATAGTCTAGTCTGATCTCCTCTTGTAAATCATAAGTCATTAAGTTTCATTCAGCTTTCCCTCTATCAAGACCAACAGTTAAGTGTTTTGTTAAAATGCCTTTTTTGCTCAAGTTTGGTGTATTTATTTGAAGAAATGCAGAGACAGAAAAGCCACAATTCCTCTTAAGGTTTGGTTCTAACCATTTACAAGGTTCTTTCAGGAGCATTTGTGCTTTATTTTTAATTAGAATTTTGCTTGCCTTATTCTTTGAGCCCTGTTGTTCCTGTTATGCCATTCTCTGTTAGATTAAATTACCTCCTAGTATCTACTATTTTCTACACAGTACTAGGGTCTATGATCAAGAACTTTGAACTCTCTCTTTGTTGAAGTGAATAAAGCAGACACTAAATGTCTCGCTGTGAGGTATCTTCTCAGGACCTATAACATTTTTGTATTCCAATCTTCTCTTTCCAATTTCTGTAATTTTATGAAGTGTGGAATTAAGGACTAGTTTCTTATTAACCTCACTGGAACTGTATACTAGGCTGTCACCTGATTATTTTTAATTACTTTTTCCATTATTTATGCCAAACCATAAACAGCCCTTTCTTCCAACATAACACCTACAAATTCATATGAAACCACTCCTATATTTTAACAGTTTTACAGTATGTATATCTGTCCTCTGGTTCTCCTTTTATTTTTTTTTTTTTTTGTCTCTGAATGTGCAATTTTGCACTTAGGTGTATTAAAACAACAATATTTGGGAAAAGATCTCCCTCATTTAGTATGTCTGTGAGCCTAGACTTCATCTAAACAACATGTTCTGAGAGCAAAAGCAAAATTATGATGGTTAAAAATAACAGATGATCACGTCAACGGCTGCATGTAATAAATATTATCAATATAGTGACAAAACAAAATGTATTAAATTTATAAATTAGAGTAATTGAATCATAGAATGGTTTGGCTTGGAAGAGACCTTAAAGATCATCTAGTTCCAATCCCCCTGCCATGGTCAAGTACTAGACCAGGTGTCTCAAAGCCCCATCCAACCCGGCCTTGAACACTGCAAGGACTGGTACATCCACAACTTCTCTGGGCAACCTGTTCCAGTGCCTCAGCTTCACCATCCTCACAGTAAAGCATTTCTTCCTAACATCTAATCTAAACCTACTCTCTTTCTGTTTGTACCCATGCCCCCTTATCTCAACACCACAGTTCCTGAAGAAGAGTCCCTCTCTGGCTTCCCTGTAGGCCCCCTTGGGATACTGGAAGGCTGCTATGAGGTCTCCAAGCAACCTTCTCTTCTCCAGGCTGAACAGTCCCAATTTTCTCAGCCTGTCTGCATAGGGAAGTCCCCTTGCTAACTTTGTGGTCCTCCTCTGGGGCATGATCTGTAAGGTCTACACCTTTCTTGTATTGAGGACTGCAGAGCTTGATACAGTACTCAAAATGGGGTCTCATGAGAGTGGAATAGAGGGGGAGAATGACCTGCTTTGACGTGCTGGCCATGTTCCTTTAGATGCAGGATATAGTTACCCTTCTGTGCTATGAGCACAGGCTGCCAGCTCATGTTGAGTTTTTTACCAACAAATTATACTCTTACAGAAACACATACAGCTGTATGGGGTTTTTGTGGAAAGGTTTTGGTAGCAAGAGTGGCTAGAAGGGTGGTTTCTATGAGAAGCTGCCACAAGCTTCCCCCATGTCTGACAGAGCCAACACCAGCCAGCTCCAAGATGAACCTGTTGCCAGCCGAGGCCGAGCCCATCAGCGATGGCAGTAGTGCCTCTGAGGCAGTGTATTTAAGAAGTGGTGGAAGAAACTGCTGTGCAACACCAGCCGTGAGACTATGTGAGAGAAACAGCTCTGCAAATCTCCATGTCAGGGAAGAAGGGGGGAGGAGGTGCTCCAGGTGCTAGAGCTGAGATTCCCCTGCAGCTAGTGGTGCAGCCCACGGTGAGGCAGCTGTGCTCCTGCAGCCCGTGGAGGTCCACATTGGAGAGAGATCCACCTGCAGCCCTTGAAGGCCCCCAGGGCAGAACAGGTGGATGTGCTTGAAGGAGGCTGTGACCCTGTGGAGAACCCATGCTGGAGCAGGCTCCTGGCAGGACCTGTGCACTCATGGAGAGAGGAAACTGTGCTGTAGCAGGTTCCTGGGGAGGAACTTGTGAGAGACCTGTGCTGGAGAAGTCTGTTCCTGGTGGACTGCACCCCATGGAAGGGACTGACACTGCAGCGGGTCCTGAAAAACTGTAGTCCGTAGGAAAGACTGGGGAGAGGTTTGTGGAGGACTGTCTTCTGTGGGAAGGACTGAGCGCTGGGTCAACGGCAGAGAGTGAGGAGAAAAGAGCAGCAGAGACAACATGTGACTGACCATAGACCCATTCCCCATCCTCCTGTGCTGCTGTGAGGAGCATGTGGAGAAATCATGAGTGAAGCCGAGCTCTGGAAAACGGAAGGGGTTGGGGGAACGAGGTGTTTTAAAATTTACTTTTATTTCTTATTATTGTCCTCTGATTTTATTGGCAATAAATTCAATTAATTTACCTAAGCTGAGTCTGTTTTGACCCATGACAGTACTTGGTGACTGATCTCTCCATGTTCTTATCTCAACCCATGAGTCTTTGGTTATATTTTCTCTCCTCTGTCCAGCAGCAGAGGGGAGTAATGGAGCAGCTTTGGTGGGCACCTGACGTCCAGCCAGGTTCAATCCACCACAACAACCTCATATTGGAACAAACAGAAAAGCAGCAACATCTAAGTGGACTTTCAAATACTTGCAGATTACTGGGGGCTTGGTTGAAATTCATCTGGTCCATGCAGTGTCGGTTTCCTCTTTCTGAAAGCTCTAGACTCAAAAGGCAGCAGCTATATGTCATACCATGGTATATATACCAGGATGTGCCTGGGAAGATTGGTGAGCCCAGGAGCTTGAAAACATGGCCACATCCTCACTTTTGGACATAGAATCATAGAGTCATAGGATGGCTTGGGTTGGAAGGGACATTAAAGGACCTCTAGTTCCAACCTCCCTGCCAAACACTTACAATGTTGTCCAAAGACCCTGTATTGGTATGCTAGCCATGCCTTGCTATGCCTTCCCATGCCTTCCCATGTCTGGGATTGCTCCTTCCATAAGTATTGTTTTAATTAGCCATTCACAGTTATTCCCCAAGGTTAAATCCTCATGGTATGGGCCTGGTTTGTTAGTCAACTCTATTTCTAGCTCCGCTCGTTCATTTGAGAAATCTTCAGCTCAGATCAAATTTATGTCATCATTGAATCACCATTCTCTCTGACACACGCAAGGCAGCTAATTTTACAAACTGCGTCATTTCAAGATTATTGTGATGCACTTAGATAATTCTAAGAACTGGTAGAAGTTCTAGAAAAGAAAGTGCTGAGACAGTCAGCTTGTAAAAAAAAAAAAAAGGAGACTTTCAGGAACACAGTGAATATTTTTTCATTTATGGAAATTTTAGATGTAGTATCTTTATATTCAAATGTTCCATATGAGGGACAACATTCTCTGCTTTCCACTCAACACATCACTAATGTGTCACTGTCTGGATTTCCTCATTCTTTTCCTAATTTCTTGGCATTTATCTCATACTTCCTTCCTTATGGGAGTCTCTGTTGTCATCTGCTCTGTCTTTTCATCTAAAGACATCCTGTTCCTTCATTTTCTCTTATTTTCCTCATGCAATGAAACATCTTACTCTACTCCCTCTAAAACACTGCACTTGATTGTTTGGTTGTTTGTATAATCATACTTAAAAAGGCCTGAGGATAAAGAATGATAACCTCTCTCTATTTCAGGGAAATGATAACTCTTTCAAACTGTAAGCTGATTCTACAACATATCTGTTTTTCATCACCTTTTTACTTTTAAAAACATCCTTTTTTTTAGTATCACATTTTTTAGTTTTACATTTTTAGCATTCTTTAATTCTCTTTTTAGGTCAACTCAGAAATTGAGAGATTTGAGTAATTTATGCACATGAGAAGCTTTTAAAATCTCCTTTGAACTTTTTCTTGAGTGAAATTGCCCAATGTTTTTTTGTGCCCTGAGCAGTCAAATCAAATTATCTGGCTAAATCTCAAAATCTGAAACAAAGGAAGTTATGAACACTGTCTTACAAGTGTGCGTTGAAGCACAGGTTCTCAGCTGGTTTTGAGGTACTAAAAAAGAGAACTATGTTCCAAGGACAGTTATAGTTTTAAACTGAAGTCCAGCAGGACTGTCAAAAGCTAATGCAGACAAAGAACAGGAATGAACACAACACCCCTCACCTTTCACTGTCCAAAGTACCTTCCAGTTTGGATCCCTTGCAGCCAATCCATAGCTCAGCCTTTGGAGCCAGCACTGAATTTGGCCCTGACTTCAACTGGAATTACTGCTGAGCAGAGATCACCTCTCCTAACTCTGATGTTTGTGCTCCTGCTCTCACTTCACATCGGCTTCTGGACAGCACAGGGGCTGTGCTGCGCTGTCCTCAGCAGTGGATTTTACAAAGAGCTCAGCCTTTGGAGCTGATGACAGTCACTGACTTGGAAATAAGCTGGGTAGTTTGTCAGGTATGGCAGGGTGTGAGCTGTTTGTGTGGATTTTTAGGTACATCGATGCTATGGTAATGACATTGTTCTATATGCGTTTAGAACTCAGGATAAGGCCTTGAAATGAAGGCAAAATCAACTGCCTCATACATGCATCAAGGGGATCTAAACATCCAACAAGATACAGGCACAAAATAAGCTTTAAATAATGCAAAAGCCACTAGAATTCAGAGTTGTGTTGAGTGAAATGGAAGAAGAGGTGTTAAATCTTGTTTTGGTACCTTTATTCCCAGTTTGTCTACTGCTAAACTTTAACCAGTGAGACGACATTCTTAGAGTCCTTTGTATATTGTAATAAACTGTTTCTGCCTTTATCTAACTGCTACAGCTCAGATAGGAAAGAGACTGCCCAATAAATGCATTAGACTTTGAATGTGCTGTCAACCTGCACTCCATTCTGCAGATAAATTTTATGATTTTTTTGTTTGTTTCACTATAGCTATTGCATGTGGGATCAACCAGGTTTTGTATTTTCCTCAGCAATCACTCTAGGACTACTGGATTGTTTTGCTTTCCTGTTAGAAACAGACATAATGTCTGTCTTTGTGTTACTATTTTGATATATTAATTTTTTCTATATATTTAAATGCACCACCCATCTAACCCAATTACCTCTTAATTCAGGAGATTCTACTGCAGCTTTAAAAGAGAAAAATTATCCTCACACAATCAGAAAAGCATGCCTTTTTATTAAAAGAAAACAAACAGCAGGCCTGTATCAAATGTAATCAGCTATACTACTAAAACTCAAAATAACTACTTTGGAATTTTAAAGGAGCTTATACTTCTGCATAAAAATGATTTAAAGTAATTTTAATAAAAATTTTTTCGGTATGGGTAGGTATAACTCTGCTTGTCAGCACATCTGTATTTTTCTTTCATCTAATAAACTAGCTAGGACAGTGCAGCAAAGGAACATTATAATATTAACAATGTTGCTGGAAAGCTCTGTGCTTTAGAATGAATTAACTTCCACTGCACTGCAGAACATACAAAGTGAAATTGGCTCAGCTCAGAATAGCAAGTTTAACCCCTTAGGAGCTGCTGAGCTCTACTTATGTCTAGATGGTGGTTTTTGAGCAGCCTTGGTATGTGAACCATGGAGGTAGCTGATATATTTGCCAAATTTGGAAAACAACTGCTTGAGAAAAATCTGAGAAAACATTTTTATTTTATTCAACAAAAAAAAGTTGCAACTTTGCTTGCCAGGGAATTTGCCAAGAGACAGTAGTCAGGTTTGAAAAATATCAGGGAGTTAATATCGTGGGAGTAGAACGGAACCATGTGTCTTGTTATCCGAATATTCATTCACAGTGCCAGAATGAATAATCCTTTTCTGTGGTTGCACCCAGTCTTTGATTTTCCTCCTTTTAAAAATTTACTAGCTAAATGGCTGAGGAATGATTGAGTAAAAATCTGAGAGCCGATCAGCACTGTGTCCCTTCTGCACTGATCAGCATAGGCAGGTTCATTGGAAAGATTTCATCATCCCACTGTCTTCCATGGGATCTACTTAAGCAATTTTTTTCAGGGTGAGAATACTGTGCAGGGCAGCTGCTTTTGTGGTTTGTCCAGGAAAACATAGACTTGGATCACTTAGTGCCTTTTACATAGGTCATAAACCGAATGATAATCTTTTATTACTACCATATCAGACTATAGTCAGTTTAGAGGTCTAAAAGGAAAACATTCTGCATACTGGATTTTTTTTCCTCTTAATTTAAATAAAATTTAAAAAAAGCACCCAAAACACAAGCAAGGTTATCTTTTTATTGAATCAAATAAAATTTATTGGAAATACTATTTTTCTGCCTGTATCATGATAGGAATTTACTGTGGGTTTGGGAGGTTGGGCAGGCTGAGGGGTTATCATTTTACATTATAACTATTTTATGCATTTCTTAATCAAAAGTATCATGTCTCCAGCTTGAGACATGTCAGGTGGATTAATTTTTCCTCTTACTTTACACTACTAATTTTCTCCACTTTAAAACAATTCCTATTAATTTCAAATACTGTAGGAAATCTGGAAAGGGTGAAATGCCTAATACTGCTGAGTTGTTCTTCCTTAAGGTACGCTATGCTGTGTTCTCGTCTTTTTGAAATCTGTGGCTTTTGTATTTTCAAATACTCACAGCAGAGTAAATATATTCTAATGTGATGCTTTTACTAGGTCTATTCACTCAAGAAAATTAAAGAATTCAGTATTAGCAGGAAAAGATCCAAAATATGAGCAGGAAAAGCAGATACTCACTTGATAAACTGAGTTGCAAAGAAACTCTAGTGTATTAAGTACTGAGGAGTGAAAAGAGGAAAGTCAGAATTAATCTTAATCCTTTTCTGCTAAAACTTCCAGTTGGACATTTCCTACTGTATTTTTCTTTAGGCAGCTCACAGCCTTACTATACTTACAAAAATTCAAACTTCTAATGCTCCATTGATTTTACATCTCCACAATTTCTCACACATCCAAAGAAAACAATCTCTCTGCTCTGATTTCCTACCAAGGGCCCAATTAAGGGACCACTAACCCTGCCATGCCTTTCAAGGAGGCTCTCAATCCCTCTTTGCTGACAATGTCTGTCTCACCTTTTCATGCTAAACACATACTCGGCTGAAATAATTCCTCGGACAACTTACTTGATTAATTTGATTACTAGTTTTGAGATCTATTCTCCATTACTTGCACAGATCTAATTGCAACTCTACTTTAATCCTTGTCATGTACAAATGGCACACTGAAAAGCTGGGAAAGCTCTTTACTGGATCAGCTCCACTTCCTGGTGGATATGTTCTGCTTTTAACAGCTTGTGAAAAGAGTCTGTGATATACATGTACAAGTATATGTGCATGTACATGTACATACATACACATGCAAGCAACAGAATATGTGAGTGCCTACTATACACAAATGGAAGTAAAAATTATTTAGCATTTCTAGATTCCATATCTCACCCAAATATCTGAGTCCATAAAAATTTATTCTGCTCAATTTTGTTTGAAAAATATGTATAATTGTTTCCTTCCTCATACTTTTTATTCTCTTCTCTACTCACTTCATTTGCTTTTCCTATCTTTCTTAACGTCATGTGAAAGAAATGGATTTTCTCTGAAAGTAGTACAAATTCTCCTTTATGCCTACATCAATGTGCCCTCAATAAAAGTTCCTTACTTATTTTAGTCATGTAAAACCAAATATTGGAAATTTAGTCTACATTTAGAGTGTGTTAAATGCTGTAAATGCCTTCCCAGAAGATTTTAAGCACAAGTGAAGTTCTGAAGAAAATACTGAGAATTTGTATTTTCTCAGGAAAATGCTGAGATGAGGGAACGATCTCTCTTCATAGCTTCTGGAATCATCTTAAACAGAACAGTTGCTAAACTGATGTAAGAATTATATCAACATTGTATCTTTATTGCAGCATTACCACAGAGAGACCCTAATATAGTCAAATTTTAAAAAGAGTTGTTGAAAATACTTTGAGTGTACTGTCTCCAGTAACTATCTGTTATCACTATGGTTGCAACAGCAAATATTCATGGTTGGAATGAATGTCATAAGAATAAAAGAATTAAGAGGACTGAAAAAGTTTTCTGCTTGTATTAGGATAGGCCTTGAACAATTTAAGGAATGATGAAGCAGATGGGATCAGCTCTGATCTTCCTGAGGCTCTGTGATCCGGGTCCTGATTGTGTGAGGGTATGTCCTTAGTCTGCCATGTACCTTCTTATGATACAGCAATATATTTTACAAGTTTAAATTTGGTTTTGAGGCATAGTCTCTGTAACACAGAATTCATCATATTACCAAATTTTTGCTTGAATCAGTCACAGAGTCAGTATTGCATCTGACAAACATTGCAAAAGAGCTGCTCTAAACACAATGTACCCTAGAAGAATAACCCTCATCAATGAAGACTTAACTAATACACCAGAATGTAGTCAACTGGATGCCAGATGACAGGATTATCTTGTTTTTTACCAGATACCTGTCAGTAACTTCTACCTCTGATCCTCAGTGACTTTCTGATTTATATGTTCTGTCTCAGAAATGTTTCTTATGCTGATGTCCTAATGAATCTTATGCTTTTTGGTGTTTACACATTGTGATAATCAGTCACTAGCATTTATGCATCTTCAAGACACAAAAATCAATTGTTGTTCCTTTTTTTAAGTCTGACTTTTCAGTGGAGTAGAAGATATTTCCCATATGGATACAGAAAAATACAAACAGAACTGAATCTTTCTTTATTCTGGCTGATTTATTTCAGCCTCAGAAAAAAAGCTATTGGGAAATTCATGTGGGTTAAGATGGACTTTTATACTGTAGTTCCTGTATACATTATAGATTTCATATTCTTATCTTCTTTGGCATAATTCATGTCTGGTCAGAGTAGACCTTGTCAGACAACTATTTTTCTTAGTGTTCAGATAGGCTCTGTGGACCATGCCATTTCCTAACAGTACCTAACAATTGTATAATATGCACAGGTGATTCTTATATACTGCAATTGAATTTAAATGTCCCTATTTTTTCAACTCTTGACACTGCCCACTTTATTTTTGCTTTATTTGTTTTTTTTTCCCCCCACAATCTATTAAAAAAAATTAGCTCATTTAATATTTATTAATTTGGAATTCCTCAAAAATAAGTCAGGATATGAAAACAAATACAAACAAAATTTAAACCTGAATAAAATATGTCATTTGAGAGAAAAGGTGTGGAAATTGATACTGTAGTTTGTTACCCACCTAGAGCTCATCTAAATCCAGAATCAAAGTTTCTAAAAAAATCTGTTTAGTAATGTTCATTTTGCTGTATGACTTCTTTCTTTCCTTGAGTGTAAGATTCAGGGAGGAGAAAGACTGGGAAAAAATGCCAAAGGGATGTGACCACTTGAAGAGCAATAAACTTTGTAGTTTGATTCGTTGCCCTAAGGATGCATTGGCATCTGAGGGCTCCTTCCTTGTAGATTTGATGGCAATCTGCATTTTCATGAACTGTCAGACATGATTGCCAAAGGTGATGATATTACAGCAATGAGATTATGACAAAAAGATGACAAAAAAGATTTGATTCTGTGTTAGAAACCTTCATGTGCATTGTCAGAAAATGTGAAGAATTTGATACTATAGGCAATGAGAACAGACATAAAATTTTGAGACTAAAAATTGCAACTGTGTGACATTTGTTTTGTATCACCATATAAAGCCTCAGCAAAATAAACTGGAATGAGTGGACAGGATGTTATCAGATAGGAGTTTTGAATTTTAAGGCTTTTCTCTAGCTCAGAGAGCCACTCTGTAAATATTACCTTTTAAAATGGCTACCTGAGAAACTTGGAGCTTAGAACATCTCCTTCCAGTTATGCCTATCAAAGCAAATAATAAGCAGAGCTCTTGCTGTGCCACTTTTTCCATTATGCTTGTCAATGAAGAAGCAGAATAAAATTCTCAAGATGTGAGGAAAATGGAACATATTTAGTTAGAGGGATCTTGGATTCACTTATAAAGTATATATTTTCTTTGAAAATGTTAAATTGCTTGAGAGATGGGAACTGAGAATAACAGCTTTTATTTTCTAAACACCAATTACATATGAGTGAAAAATATGTATCTGTGTGACTCAAAGAATAGGTTTAATTTTTTGAAGGATCACACAGATAAGCACTTCAGGGAAAGGTACAGATGGTTGCATGTACATCCTGCAAACTCATGGCTGCTATAATAAAGGCCAAATCCTTTGACAGATATTCTGTACATATACAGCTATCTTTATGTTACTTTAGAATTCTGAAGGCATAAAGAACTCAGTTGCACATAAGGATAGAAATAGAGGCATACACTGGAAGGCATTGCAGCATTTTGTGTAGTAAAATGCAAACTGTGTTATCTTAAACTCAATAAAATCTTTTAAAAGATACCTAAATATTCCTGTTATACTGAGGAAATATTTTTAATATGGGTCTGATCTGTAGCAACATATATTGGCTGATGTGGCTGTGTTTCGTTATGGTTTCTTCCAATTCTTTTGGCAGAAAACCTGTGCCTGATTTCTGAACTTAGCTACGCTGGCAGATATTCCTGCCTAGCTTGTTAAATCAGCTTCTGAATAACAGCTGATTTCACATTTTAAGCATCAATATATAACCACGTAGCTGAAATCAGAATCAAGTGTCTTCAATCAAAAATGTGAAAAATAAGAAAAAGCAGTCATCCCCCCACTCTTCAGCTTCTGGCTGCCTGCCATCTTGTAAAGATATTTCAGTCTCTGCAGCTCAAGCCTTTTTTATTCTAATGACTCCTTGTGCAAATGCATGTTCTCATGTGTCTTTCTCTTTGCTGCAGGCATAGTGCACCTGTTTGAAAGGAACACATAACTTTTTTTTTTTGCCTTTTCCCAACTGCTGGCTCTTTTGGCAGGAATCTGTCTCCAACAGCTGAGAAGGCAGAAAAGCTAAAGCCCTTTTTCTACTTAGAAGAGCTACCTACCTTCAACTCTTTGAAGAGCTGTGTGACACTATTGGAACTTGCTTCCCTTTAATTCTTGCATTAAGACTGAAATTTACACAGTAGTGGGGCTTCCCAATTGTTTAATGAGAGGGACAGGTTTCTGAGGGACAGTTAAGGGCATGGGTAATCTTTTTCTGGCCTGCTGCTTAGGTTTTCAATGTTGTCAACACTCCTTATAAAAATATGGTTCTATTCCATATTGCAGAATTTGATATACCCATTTCTCTTTTACAGAGCTCAAACCCATATGGCATTTACTTCCTGCTGAGACCTCCACACCAGGCATCTCTTCAGGAAAGCAACGAAGCCTCAAAGAGAAATTCATAATATGTTCTTTGCTCCTTGTGTTCACATACCTAAGCCCTGTTCTCTAAATCAGAGGCCCAGAGAATCCTCTGGTGAAGATCAGGAAATCCTACCTCCCGTTCAACCTGTAAGTTGAAGAATTTCTCATTCTGGTGTCACAGGAATGAATCACTCCTCCATACTCTAAGTCTAATAGCAGTACTTCTCTCTAAATTTATACAGATCCACTTGATAAATGTCAAGTCACAGTGCTTCTGCCTTCTGTGACACCAGCAATAAAGTGGGTGAAATTTGGGTATAGTTAGCAATTCTTCAGATAATGCACGAGGCAGATAGTCCTGCTCAGTGTCCCACTGCTCTTTTGTGCCAAAATGTAGTAAAAACTTATTTCAGCCAATAAAGAAGATGTGGTTTTGAGTACACAGAGGAAACTGTTCTTTTGAATAAGAAGGTATTATTTAATTTGGTCACTCTCAACATACACTGGCAAGCTGAACAAAGGCAAGCTAGATAACAATCCTACCGTGCTGCCAAATTCGTTCATGGGCAGAAGGAAAAACAAAAGGTACACTCATGATTTTTTCTGAAATTACACAAATTACTTTCCCTTCTCTCCCATTTGATGTCTGTCCTTTTGTTCTTGTCTCTGTCTATTCTTTACATTATGTTCCTACATTAGCTGTATATTTCTCAGTGTATCTTATTGTATTTTAGCCCAGGCAAAATGAAATTTAGGATGGTGCCCCCAGAAAAGATTTATAAAGCTGCCTATGTGAGAGATGGCTGCTTCCAGATGTGAATGTAATGCTAGTGCAGCCACCTCTGTGTTTAAATTTTTTAGAAACATGTGCTTTCCATTTTGGTAAATTCTACATGTCAGTTCAAAAGACGTGATACATTTTTATTTCTGTTCTTCAATAAAAGGCATTGTCCTGGCCCATCTCCAGCCCATGGACAAGAGAAAGTGTTCTGACTATGTTGGGATTTGTTCAGCTCTTCTTCTTAAATGTACAGCACACCAAAGGGCTACATACACACATGGTAGAGTCAAGGTTAGTCACAGTGTGATCTTCAGGTGGTGAACATCAAAAACCAAAAAAACGCCATACAAAACACCCACCAAATAAAAAAAAAGAAAAAAAAAGAAAGAGAAAAAAGAAAAAGAAAGAAAAAGAGGAGACAAACCAAAAATCTATTTATGGAAAAAGCAGTCTGCTTTTCCAACTGGGGTTGAACCACAACACCATGTTAAATAGGTCATGAGAACCTATTCAAATTAGACATTGCCAAAGGTAATGGTGCACTGGAATTAATTACATTTAGTGAGCATTCATCATGAGAGGCTTCTTAGGACAAAGATAAAAGAATTAGAAAGAGCTGATTGTGTTTGGAGGGGGGCAGAGTAGACATTGTCTCAACTTCTTTTTGGTCATAGAAGGAAGAAAAAGGGATTATGCTTCGGATGCTGCCTCAAGGCCTAGTTACAAACCTTTTGTTTGTCAAGTACCCCTGCAACGGTTAGAAAGTGTGTAGAACTTGGCATAAACATTTCTTATAAATTCTTGTATTTTCTTAAAATACTTTTTTTTGTCTCTATAGAAACAAATCATATTACTTTACACTTACATGTTTATGATGTGTAAGGTGAAGAGAGATAATGCTTGAAAATACATTGTACATGTACACAAATACCATCTCAAGCAGAAGAGCCACTCAACTCGGTGATGGATTTACTTCAAAAATTAGATGAGAGATGGACACAGAAACCTTGGGAATGCTCTCAATTTGAGAGGTAACCATTCCTCACTGCATCTAAAACATTCCCATTAGAAGGAAGAAGGATGTAGTTGCGATGAGCACCTAGAAATACAGTTATGAAAGGAGGCAACAGGCAAGGCAGGATTTTGTTGTATACGGCACGAACTGTCCCTAGTGAATGGTGGGTGTTTTCTGTTGCTTAAGTGCCAATGACTTACCTCTGTAGTGCAGAATTTTACCTGCTGTGGGTATATAGGCTTTTCACTTATTTAAACTTGCCTATACCTGCCACGATGTCCATGCATTGCTCATGGAGTTGAGCTACTCCAAATACAAGCACATAGGTAGATACTCTGGAGAAGCTGTACCCTGAGACATGTTAAGGTGGTTTTTTCTAAGTATGAGGAGTAAATGTGGTGTTTCTGGGCATGTGTTCCCTCTGGCATGTCCAATCCAGTACCCTTTTTGCAAACCAAAGGTAGCAGAGAAGCATTGCCTTAGACAAACACATGAACCTTCCCAACCATGCTGTGCCATCAGTACCTCTATGCATTTCATGTTACACTGCATTATTCACAGTTCTCTTATCCATTCATTTAGCTGACATTCGCAGAATTAAAAAATGCAGGGTAAAAGGAACATAAAGAGATAAGATACAAAGAATGACACAGAATATTCAGAGCTGGAAGGGGCCCACAAGGATCATTGAGTGCAGCTCCCAAGTGAATGGCCCATACAGGGATCAAACTCCCAACCGTGGCATCATTAAAGCCATAACCTAACCAGCTAAGCTGGGTGACCATCTTTGGGTTTAAAGGTAAGAAAAACTGTCTTCTAAAGACTAATTTTACCTCTTGAATCTTAAAATTGAGGTGTATGCATGACAGTCAGTTGGCCAAATGTAAAATTACATCAGCAGCTGGATTCCTATGAAGACACTTAATATGGACACTGAAGAGAATAGAAAAGTGAATGCAAAAAATGAATTTTGACACAGCTAGAAAATACCAATGAGGTAATATTTTGTCATTTATATTTAGTCATGCTATTGCTGACATTGTTCAAAACTTTCATTTTTTTTTTGTGTTTCCATCACTTAAGACAGCAAGTTTATTTTTAACTTAAATTGCTTTGGTTTTTTAAAATTTTTAATTTAAGTAAAAATACTTTCCTGTTTTTTTCCTTCCTTCCTTCCGTTTTCTCATTTCTACTCTTATGTCCTATTGTGTCAATTGTTTGTTTTATTATAAAATAATCTGGGATACGTTCTTAAGAGTTAACACTAAGATTACTCACATCAGATGACAACCTCTGATAAAAACAGGATGGCAACTGAAGAGGCTTGGCCCACTCTTTCGACTCTTTACGAAAAAAATTGAGAATCTTTACTTCATTTTTATGCTATAAAAGTTATGAATTTCTGTTTTCAGACAAAAGGAAGTTACATTTTAAATGAAGGCAGACACTAAAAAAAAACCTGTTTAATGCAAAATGCATCTTTCTGTCAAAGAAAATGTGGAGTAGAAAATTCTCAGCCAGCTCATTTCTGTTTTCTATACATTCTCATGGGATTAAACTTCCTATTTCAAATAGAAGAAAGAGACCTAAAATCTCCAAATCATACATTTCAACATCCTATCGTATGTCAGTCAATTTTTCCTTCAGTTTTCTTCCACTGCAAATGGCTTGTATGTTTCTACTTAGGCAATCAAGACTAAGAAATAGCCAGAAATTCATCATCAATCTTTATTCCAGGACAAAATAATTTTGAATAGTCTGTAATTCCTCATCGATATCTCTGTTTTTATCAGCACTTCAGGATCTCATAAAAAGCAACCCCTCAATATGATACCTTCTGTTTTCAGTGTTTATTTTTTTTCAGTAAAAAGCCCAAACATTTCCCAAAATAAAATGCAATATCTTTCCAACAGGGGGGGAAATACTTTCATATTGTTTTTCTCAGTAATATGCTTTTACATGACTTTTTCTTAAACTCAGTAGAACTAATGAAAAGAAAATCATATTGATCATATATTCTTCAGACAACTGTCACCACAGAATATCATGGTATTTGACTATAACTTTTGAATTACTGTCTTTGTTTTTGTGTGTAGTTCTGCTGAGATTTAATAACTAATGGGAATAGTGGTCATGTAGAAAGATCTTTATTTTTCCAGTTCACTTTATATTTCACCTGTTCCTCTTCCTCTCTTTACTCTGTTTTTATTATGTGCGACTTCATTTTGTCAACATTATAGGAATGTTATACTTAAAGAAATTGTCTATTTCTTTTCTCATAGCTGTAGGTACCAATTTTTGTCTCACAGAATACTGTGAAGTAAAAATCCTTTTCTATTGTGGTTGCAGCAAAGTGATATTCTGTGTTTTATTAATTCAGAAGTTCAATACTTAATGAGCTCTCATGATGCTACAATACCATGAAAGGTTTGTTCACAAAATGAATGCAACTGACGATTTAACTCCTTTCTAACATTAATAAAGATGTAGCCTGTAACACTATGCACTCAAGATCCCCCTTTAAAGATATCAGCCATTTTAGAAAACAATTTTCTCTAACTAGGTGTCTCCTGTACTGGCCATTATTTTGCAGCCCACAGCCTCTGACTGAATCATTAGCAGTAATTGCTGCATGTGAGATCTCTCAGTTTAATTCCAGGAGTCTGTATCACCCAAGGAAAGACCCAAGCACTACAGTCAGCATAACTCCAGGATCATGAAGCCTTGTGGTAAGTTCTCTAGCAGCAGATGGATGTACGACAGGAAAAACACCCCAGAGTAGTTATCTGACATAAGACTGTAAGTACATGAGTAACCTTACAGCTCTTCAATTTTAAAACAAATATTTCTATGAAGCTGTATTTCCCTCAGAGTCATGTTGTACTGGGTTGCTAGCATCCAAGAAGCATCAAGTTCACATCATAACCTTCCCCTCCACAGATATGTTCTCCCCCTCTAACTGACTGTTTTCACAAACTGAGTCAGAAATTACTGAGTGTCAGCTGAGCTCTGCCAACTGAAGTCTGTTCAGCTGAGACTGACCAACAGGTTCAAAAGTTAGTATGGTGAGCTCATTGAAAATTCAGCAGGGACAGGTGCAAAATGCTACATTTAGTAAAGAGTAATCAGCTGCCCAAAGGCAAGTAGAAGAACAGCTAACTAGGTAGCAAAAGAAGAGCTATAGATTGTAATTGATCATGATGTGTAAATAGTGTTTTGTTGTGAAGAAAACCAAATAACACATTAGATTGAATGAATAGAAATACTTCCTGTAAGACAGTCTGAAATATTTTCTCCACCTTAAGATGATTATGGAATGTTTGAAGAAAATCCAAAGAGGAAAATGAAGGATCAGTCTTTATAACCTAACCTGCAAGGAAAGACTCAGCAGGTGATGATATCTGAATAAAAAAGGACGCCCTAAGGGTGGACATGATGTCCGATGTCAAAAGGGTAGATATGAAGGATGAACAGAAAAATTTTATGTCAGGTCTTGGGTGGGACGGAAAGAAGTAGACTGAAATTGCATCCAGGAAGGTTCAGCAAAGGTAGTATGAAATATTTTTAATACTACAAAAATGTGACACTGCAGTAGATTGCTCGGAAAATTTGCCATTACAGAAAGTCTTTAAGACAGAGCTAGATTCAGGCGAATGAGAATTGTTTAAGGAAGAGCTGATCATGCCTTGGAAAAGGAGAATGGTCTACATGAACTCTGGGGCTCTCTTACCACCCACTTTTTCTATCAGCTTGGCTTTCTATCGGCTAATCTGTTGCTGATGCACAGACTTGCGAACAGTACAGCTGTTGAGCCTCATCTTGTTAGGAATCTGGGATAGAAATAAAAGCTGAAGCTTTCGAGAGTGTGTCATCTTCCCTCTATACTGCTCAGATCTGCTCCTTCTTTGCAGTCTGATGTCAGGCAAGTGATTAAACTCAGATGGTTGGGGAGTTTGGTATTGGCACTAGGGATGATTTTAATCCAGAAACAGGAACGAAACAATAAATACAGCTGGCAAACAATACAAACAGTGATTGATTCTGAATATCTTTGTGCTTTAATGTAAGGAATTCTGTTTCATAGTTGTTGAGGGAATTGTTATTTGCCTCTAAAATTTATAAATTCTCAGGCATTTTGTTCCCAGAGCATATACTAGTTTGAACACAAAGATTTATAATCTGAATTGGGGATTTTTATTTTAGCAGCGGGGGGGGGGGGGGGGGGGGGGGAAGGGGGGGA